>JBAJNP010001969.1:0-53221 GCA_036877545.1 Yasuhikotakia modesta | reverse complement strand
ATTGATTGGTCAATACGTCATTTTTAAAACGCATTATTCATTTTTAATGCATGCGTTGTGTCGTATTATGTTTCTCCAGGATAAAGAGTCCTGGAGTTTATTTGCTCGCCAGTTTTCTCTCTCGCACAAGTATTTTAATTTGCATTTTGTTATATTAGATCAAATTTGGTCATTCGAGCTAAATATTGAACTTTGTTAAGAACTAGAGCTATTTACTGAAACGACGCAAACGTTTGGGGCACGTTAGCGCAGTTTATTAGCGCCCTCTTGTGTTCACCCGTGTATTGCATTATTGATGGGTTGCATTGATTTGTGGATGAATCATTAACATGGAGAAAGAATATAGAGAATATAATAAAGAATATAATGGCATATAAATGTGGGTGTTTTTATTCATCATTATATACCATGTAATATAAAATAACATTTAAACCAGAGCTTTGCAGATGATAAAGGATTAAGTCTAAACAGCTATTTTTGCTGCTTGTGTTTGTATTGGGTTTAGAATTTAATAATGACAAATGTGATGTTTTGGTCAAATGATTGTTTGCAAATTGTGCTTGTGCTGTTTGTCCTAAATTAAGAAATTAATTGAAATGCAATGCTGTTAAGACACCTTTAAGTGTGATCTGGGACCTTTTATATCTTTGTGTTGTAAAATCACATTTTAATGTTAATACAACCAGTTGGCACCTTCTAATCTGAGAGCCTGTAGCAGTGACATACACAGAGAGCTGATGGCTTTAGATGGCCATGCTGAGAAACCAAACAAAGAGCTGATTAACTGTGACTGATAGGTGATAATGACACGGTGTGCATTACATGTTCATTTAAATGAGATCACAACAACTGGGACAAAAGGGCACCGGTAAATATTTGACATCCCAGCAAACACGGAGCATGGAAAGTTTCCTAAAGTTATGAAAAACATTCTCATAGTACACATCAAAATACTATTATTATACAGTTAGTGGAAGGTTTTTAACACAATTAACGTTCTAATAACTGGGTTGATATGAAGTGAAATGAAAGGACGCGTTTTGAACGTGTGTACAAATTATTCTGGCTGCATTTGAAACCGTTTTCTGATCAACTAACACAACACAAGCGTGATAAAATCTCTCAGCATATGAAGAGATAACGTCACATCATTGCAGTGAACATAAAGGAAACACTTTCGAACAGGGCCGGTTGTCTGGGTAATTAAAACAGGCACACGCTAAGCAGATTTGCTAACTCTTCTGGGGAAGATTTTAATTGTAAGTCAGATTTCTTATCTGCCAAAACTAATTACAGAAATGGAGGTAGTGTCCTTTGTTCTGCGTGCCGGGAAAAGCGAGGGCAATCTTTGATTCTTTACTCAATGACATGAACAAATTGGCCTGTTTCTGCATGTGTGTGTGTGTGTTTGTTAAAGGCAAGGTGAAAATCTTTCACTGGAAAGCCTTTAGGTTTTGCCCTGTGCTGTTATTGTTTTACTGTTATCATGGCCTTTGTTTGCCATACAGAAAACGTGATTGTGAATAAACGTTTGTGCTTTGTTTTCTTAGCCCATATTTGGGTAACAAGCTGGGTAAAACTAACCTACACTGAGTTAATTCTAACCATCCACGGCTTAAAACAACCCAGCATTTTGGATATAAACAATCACATGTTAACCTACTCTAACCCAACGCTTTGTTCTTCCCATGTTTCACCCAATGCTGGGTTGAAAACATCTTAGCATGTTTGTAGTTTTGGCTACAGTAACTCAGTGTATGTATTATATTGGTGCTAAGCACACTTTATAAAGAAGCAGTTATACTAGTAAAGTACAGTAGCTATCTCAGTGCCGGGCCGAAGCGACCTGATGTTAAGTGTCTCGCTCAAAGGCACAATGGTAATCGTTCATGGATCGTTCCTTGTGGGAGTTAAACCTCTAACCTCTTAGCTATCAGCTCGGATCTTTAAACGCTACACCCTGTCTAATACCACAGTGGAAATCAATAGAGAGAAAAGGTCAACAGAACATGGTACATTTACCAGTGATAAAATAAATGTTGTCATTTTTTATATTAATACAGCGTTGGCATGGCACACCTGGAGAGAAACTGAGTGGACACAGAGGACATGCTAACTATTTATCAGGCATCTGAGTACTTTATATATTTAGTGTTATAATACGCAAATGTGCTGTATGCCAAATTCTCTAAACGTATCCCAGCTAACAGGAAAAGTTCCCATTTTCTCAAGTCATCCCAAAACGTTCCTGCAGTAACGTTAAAGCAACCTTTTATAAACGGTATACATTATATGCAGCATATTAAAAACGTTCTCAGGCAGTCAGTGAACGTTTTCAAAACGTTTAAGAAGAACAGGAAAAAATAACATTAAATGTTTGTGTTTTATTATTATGAAACGGGTTTCACAATAATTTGGTTATTTTAAGTTTTGCCATTTAAAATGGTTTAAATAACAATGCATGCTTAATGTTAGGGAAACGTTAGGGAAACGTTCATACAACCTAAAATTGTAAGCAGGGGAGCAAATGTGCAAATGTGATAATATCTGATAGTCATGCTTTAACTATTAAAGTATTGAGTTAAACATATAGTTGGATGTAAAACGCAGGGAACGGTATCGTGGATTAATACCGCATTGAAAATCATGCACACCATGAAATCTTAAAGCCAACCTCTCGTCTTTACATGCACCACACATTTCTTTATGTTAACACGTGTTTTCCGCAAATACATCGCGTTTAGATGCGCAAATGTTGGGTGTCAGTCAGGAACGACGGACTGAACGGACAAGTGAACGGATGCATTAAACGCCTGTGATGATCACTATTGAGTCCTATTGAGTCATTTAGGTTCGGTTCGTTCGGACGATTCGGCTCAAACGAAGAGATTCAAACGAGCTCATCCAATTGAGTTTAACTAAGTTTAACAATTTCTGCGTTTATTATCGTAGAAATATAAACGGTGATATTAAAAGTCAAAGTTTTACTCAACGGTACCATCGTTGTATTCATTGCGGTACGAAAGAGTAACGTTTTAAAAAAGGTGAATGATAAGTTGAGGTCAATGTACAAAATTAACTTATTTAGAAATTATTAACATTTATTAAAATGCGCTTTACGTCACAGTTGCAGCGCGACTAATGAACCGGAAGTAATTTCGGGGCGTTTTAACCTCGTGCACTTGTTTATCATATTAACACAATTTATCTCAAATTTAATAAATAAACAGCTGTATTTATTTTCATTGATATCCACAGTGACCACCAAAACACAACGAGATGCGATGCATAGTGACATAATCACAAAATGCATTACAGCATGTCGTCTCAGACGATGTTTACGTGCTCTTAAAAAATAAACAATACACGATACAGACAGCAAATGTATTTTAATACATTATATAGCTTAATGTAGAAAATATATCGTAAGTTTTCACAGAGATCCCGAAACGATTCGCTTGAATCATTTGAAGGAACCGGTTCCGTAGATCGATTCCCTGGCGAATCGGACGCCGCTGCTTGTGCATCTCCGCCGGTCATTATTAGCGCCCAGGATGCCTAGCGACAGCAGCGGATATGTAGATGCAAAGCGGATCGCGGAGGATGCTGGAGAACAAAACGGTACATGCATCTCTCCAGTCGTGGGAATATAAACTAAGTTTAAAGGAGACGGAGGATTTGGCTAAGCGGTTGCGCACGGAGGCGGCTAGTTAGTATGATCTGGGAACCGATTACTCGTTTTCCGACAAAACCGAGAAGGATGAACTTCGATGAGTGGAAACAATTGCACGTTACCACCTGTTAGTTAAACACCAGGTAAGGTTTTACCTAGTGGCGCTTAACCAGATGCGGGAGTCTGTGTAACGCAATACAATAGATGCGCATAATTTAACTGGCGCATGACTTGCCTGGAGGGACCTTCACAATGTTTCTGAGTAAATGATGCATCGTTGAAATAAATGTATTTTAGTAGTACATCACTAATATCATTAACCCACCAACCGATTGATCTAAGAAAACGAGGCTTTGCTGAGGAAACTTAAGCGCAAACATGAGATGCCGCAACGCAGACAGTAAAGCGCAGATGTGGTTAAAGAGACGCTTGCATGTATGTTTTGCTGTGTCAGATTTTCTATCAACAGCATGTGAACGAGCCACGTCGCCTCCAGTCGCCGAGATCATCATATTCCTAATGTCACGTCTTTTATTGTAAACACTGCCTGTAAAATGTCTCCAGATGAGGCTGTTGGGACGCCCATCAGTTTTAATGCATGGCTTTGCATAGCCTTAAGCGTCCCATTTGTCCTCAGTTTATTGCAATTGAATAATTAATTAAATGAACATGTAAATATTATGGAGCTGGTTCACATATGGACGTATGGTTTAGTTGAACGTGTGTCTACCAGAGGAGGTTAAGCTGTTTAACTGCATCTAGTTCCCACTTAACCATTCTGTGAGTTTTTGTCTTAAGCCCTGATTTGCTTACTGGAGGAATGAAAGCTGTATTTTCTGTGATGCTTGTTTGGAGCAGAGCTTTTAAAGGGCTGTACAAATATAACACACTATAGTTACGGACAAAGTGACCAGGTTTTAACTAGTCTGCTGTGGTAATGTTTGTACTAACTGGTGTGTGTCGACCGAGGGTTTAGATGGGTTCATATTTATTATATCAAAAACATACGTTTAATTCGCTCTACTAAGCAAAGGGATTGAGGGGAGAACAGACTGAATCCCTCAACGCGACCCGGCCAGCATTATAATAATGTTTTGCCAGCGTGTTATACAGGACAGATTGCTCATTACGCACATACACCCTATAGTGGCTAATTAACACGACACACTGTTTAAATATAGTGTTAATGGTTCACCGTGCTGAGATGAGCGAATGTGTTGAGTGCAGTGTTGAGTCAAGCTGACCTGGGACCTGCAGACAGCTGGTGTGTGTCTGGTGGTTTTTTCTTACCTGCAAAGAGCTCTGTAAATTTCCAAAGATGGTATCAGAGGCAAACATGAGCTGGTTGTTTTGGGCTTCTGGTTAAAGGAATAGTTCACCCAGAACAAAAATTCTCATGTCGTTAGAAACCTTTTTTGTTTTGTTTCCAACAACGTTTTGTTCTGTGCTGCACAAAAACAAGATATTTTGAGAAATGTCCTGGTGGTTTTGTGTCCGTACACTGGAAGTCAGTGGGTGCCACTAATGTTTGGTTACCGGTGTACTTCAAAATATCTTCTTTTGTGTTCTGCAGAAACAAGAAAGTCACACTGGTTTGGAATGACATGAGAAATGATGGATGAGTTTGTAGTTTTGGTTAAACTGTCCCTTTAAGTGCACGGCTAAGATTCTCAGGTAGTTATCTGCAGAGCCAGGAGAAATACACGCAGACAGATAATTAGTGGAAGGAATTAGAGAGCAGAGAATTTGTCTTCGCTTTCCTGTCAGGAGAGCAGGAAACAAAAATAGATTATTTTGCACAAAACAGGAGCGAAAATGAACGAATGAGACGTTTTATGCTTTTAAACATTCAGAGAATTGCGACTGGCATGTTTGAAATGCTTTAAATATTCATCTACCTTTAATCAATATTTAACGTTTAATATTTAATAGTTGTTATTTGAGGATGTTACATGTGTCAGATAACTAGCGCCTGCTAATTCAAGCTCTTGTTTGCTTGCGTCATCTTGTGTAGAACCGTTCTCTCGTCTTCATGAATTTACAGCAGTTTTGTTCAACTTTAGCATCACCTATGATTTCCTAAGAGTGTCCCCCCCTCTCAGACAACCCCCATACATTTTACACAGCAAGGTGACTGTATCAATCTTTGCTCGTGCCCACGGTGCACAGGCTGTCGTTTCATCTCGTTTTAAATCACAGAACAGTATAGCGTTCAAGGTTACACCACGAATCTCCAGTAGTGACACCCAAATGCTCCTTTGATCCATTAGGCAGCAGAAATCTCCAGCAGACTTAAAACGTGATGCGGCAGATGGGCGAAGTTTTAGGGATGGCGGCAAGTCCTGAGGAACGTAAACAATATACGTGATGATGTGCACGTAACAGCAATAGGGTGATAATGGATTGTGCTGTGGTTCGATGCTGGAGCCGTACTGCCTAAATGGAAAATAGTGGGAACGTTATAATACAGCGTTTGCATGAGACGTCTCGTAGATAATCATCTGGCAAGAGGATGTAACAAATTATGTATCAAAATGTTTGGCGAGGTCTGTTTTCTAAAGGGTCGCCAAGGCACTTAGAGCTTGAGTAGAAAGCGGCAGCATATGTTTGTGAAATTCAACGTGCCGCGATGCTTCAGACACCGAATGGCTTTTATGACAACAGATTTTTTTCCCAAACTCTCACGGTGCAACCAAGTGTTTTTTGTGCCTCTCAATTTTTGTATTGAAATGCTGATTGTCATAAACCAGATGGTTGTTTTTGAATGCAGTGATTTTACAGGCATGCAACGATGGTCAAAGACAAAAAACATAGAGTAGCTGCGAGCGTTCCTGTCATGTGTATGCACTAATCTGCCAGATGTTTTTGGTTTCTTGGCGGAAAATTCATCATTTGCATGTTATGCAAGTCAGATGACTTCTAAATTGCCTCCCTAGCTAACAATTTTAGATTGTAAGAATGTTTCCCTAATGTTACACATTAAAACGTTGTGGAATTGTTTAAAACGTCAATGGTTTAGACGTTGTATTAACATCACAATTTGGTTAAAAGAGCTTCTGTAATGTTTTTTAAAAATGTTTCACTAACAACAATATTTGTTACGTTAACCAAATGTTCCAATAACATCACAGCAAGAACGTTGTTGAGAGAACTGTTAGAGAACATTAGCCAGTGTTCTGAATAGACCCTGTATTTTAGCAGCAAACCTTGTTTGTGGTTCACAGACAGTAGAAGGTTCCACTGAATCTGTCATTTCCCTAAACACAGCAGTTTGAGTAAAGACAGTACCAGCCTTTGGAAATGATGTAGCACCTTTGAAGACGTGATGCGTTTGGGAATGAGGGCTCCTCCATGCATTCACTGTTTCCCTCCGTATTAACCTCGCTAGCGTCCGTGAGGGTTAGCATCACGCTCAGAGCCAGTGTTCGCGCACAGGTGCTGAGAATGTAAAGTAATGGGTCATGAATAATAAAGCGTCTTTGGTCTGTGATTCACACGCCGGCTGACGCCGCGCAGCGTCTTCTGAGCAGCTGAGGGTTAAAGCAGATTTTAGGGGCAGCAGTTTTTAGCAACAAGCGTCACTCTGTGTTTTTCTGCCTCTGTGCTGTAGCTGCGGCTGACATGTTTTTTTTCCTTTAATGTGATCCTGAATTTCCCCAGTGCCATTTCAGTGAACAGTTTCAGGTTTTTCAGCGAACGTTTCCCTAATGTTTCCAGTAGGTTAGAACATTTATTCGAAATGTTCTATGTCTCTTGAGATGTGCAGCAATCTCTGACATTTATGTTTATTCATATTTATCATGGTGTGATTTCATAGTAAATGTATTAGTTGTTAGTGGAACGCTTTAAAAATGTTGATCTGAAAATGTTTGAATAACGTTCTTAAATCCAAACAGTAACATTAATACACAGTTTAAAAAAGAGGATGTTTTAAATGCTCCTACTTTACCTCTCAGAAACATGAGGGAAAAATTCTTAAGCTGAAAGCAAGAAACCATCTTAGCCCGGCTAATGCGCTTCAGTACTCCAGTGTTGTATTGTTAGTGTTCACTTTTAAAGATGCTAATTCAGGTATTTTTGGTTCAGTGTTTTTGCATTTGTGACAAACTAGGTCCAAGTATATAAATATTTATCCTGATTGTGATCAAAAATGCAATTTATGTGCCACGGCGGCGCTCATCATGTTTGCTAATATGTGTCAGCTAGTCTCATATCAACAGGGCTAATTTATTCTGTTTTTAATAGGCTGGTATCGCTGACAATTGAGCGCGGAGGCACGCAACTAATAAACAAACCAAACTTTTACCGTTTATTTTGATTCTTTGCTTCCTGACAGCGATGGCAATTATCCATCTTTGTTTTCGTAAAGTGACTCTCGCGTGTCCATTAAGTCTCCTGGCATCTCTGCTCTTTCAGACGCTTCCTCGCCAGAACTCATCCATCACAGAGAGGCAGAGAGGTCAAGACTTAAGTCTGTAAATGTGCCATTTGCTCATTTACAGACATTATTCGCATCTTTGTCAATGAATGGATCCAGTTTGGTGAGTTGATGTAGGTCAGGAGGTCTCGCTGGTGTCTTAACTAATGAGGGCTACAGAGAGATCTACCCGATGGGCACAAACCGGGTCGCTTTTGGCGATGAGATGTCAGAGCCGGATAACACAAAAGGATGAACTGTAATCAAGCGTAACATAACGAGTTTTTGGAATGACCTTTGCATTTTCCGCTCGGAGCATCTTCAACAGAGACCCTGTCAGAGAAGCTGAGAAACAGTCGATCAGACCTGATCAGAACTCAGTCAGTCTGATGTTTCTGCCTGGCTCTTATTTTAGGGTCTCTGAGAAGTTTGAGAAGTTCCTCAAACGTCTGTTTATGTAACTGGAGGTTTTATGGTGAAGATAATAATATGAAACATAATTTTGCTCAGAGATTGTCCTTGCGTTGCTCAGAAGACTTTTGTGAGAAGACAACTTGGTCTCAAGTGGTTCTTGCAATATTTTGTGGGAGAAATCAAACAGACACAATGGAGACATTCTTGTATACCTTGAGTCAGTTTAGAAGATTATTATGAAAAGCAAAGCTCAGATCATCTAGTCTTGGACGAATTCATTTATTTTGTATCTTTTATTGATCTTGGGCTTTAGATGACAGACTGCAGTATCTTGGCATATCAGCACAGTTTGTGACGCTGTTGAGACGTGAGTGAGAAACTAGGAGCTTCTTTCATAGGAAACATCAGAGGCATCAGACTGTATTGTCTTTCTGTTTAATATTGTTATTGTCTGTGACGAACAACTGAGATATTAAAAAGATTTCTTTTGATATTTACTGTAACAACAGGTCGATTTTCTGCACGGTGTTGCATGTACAATTTTAATAATTCCCACAAGTTCTGTGTAGATTACACTCACTGTTACATGTTGGTGAAATTATGAAATTAATTCACATGCATTAACAAAGCAAATAAAACACTTTAAATTTTTATACCGTGGTTTTAGAACCAGTGCTACTGTTTTCTCTCTCTCTGTCTTTCTCTCTCTCAGATCAGATGAGACAAAATGAGCTCAAACGCAGCTCACAATGCTCACAATTCAGCGACATGTATTTTAATATATTAAATACATTGTGCTCACTGACACAGAAAGCAGTTAAAATGCCTGATGCCAGAGACAATGTGAGTGTTTGTTTTCTCCACATGTTGGCTGTGAAATACACACACACACACACACAGTTTGTTTTCCTCACAGGGGCGACTGCACTCACCTGCTCGAGGAAAATCGGGTGAAACAGTTGAACTCGATACGGCATCAGTTTTAAAGTTAGCAGTGGGCCAGTTTTTCCTGCCTTTGTGTGTGTGTGTCTTAGTATTAGATTCATAACTTAAAGAAATATTAACATCGTATTGTTTGCCTTAGCGGCGCGTCGTGCCAACAAGAATTATATCGCAGTTAGTTTTGGATATACGGTTGCATTTATCAAATATATTGTCGACGTTATTGCCTGTGTTTTTTAGTAATTTCACAGCAACACTTGTAAAAGTCCTTAGAGCTGCTGTATTGCATTCTGTGCCGGAGGTAGCGGCAGCCGCTAGCAGAAATGAATAGCCATTGTGGCGTCCCAATGCTCTGAACATTATGATGGTGATAAGTAAACGTTCATTTCCAGGCTCACTTCAGCCGATGGAGTCAACAGCAGAGCAACATTAGAGCTCTGTTACTATTGTACCGTTTCATCAAAGAGGGGTTTAATACATCAGCCACAAGACGCTCAAAAGGTTCGCTTCAGAACATTTGTTGCCCACACTTGCGCTTACGAGACGCGGTCCAGATTCTGTGATGACACGCTCATAAATGAAGGAAGATCATACGTGAGTCAGTAGTGCGTAATTCAGTTTTAATGATGACAAATGATGCTTTTATTTTGATGGTTTAGAGGTCAAGCTGTGGAGTCGTGAAAATGAATGTGTGAGCAGAAAAAAACAGAACAGATTCTGAGTTTTCCAGGGTCATTTAGCCTCAGGATTGAAGATGTCTTACGCTGAAGATCTCTCCTCGCGTTGTGCTGAAATAAACCTTTATGACCTCCAAGTTTGCTGAGTTTGAGATGGAAGACAATTTACAAAACATTCAGCTACTTTTTGAAGATCATATCCAGAGCTTCTCCTCCAGAATACTTCTGATATAAACGTGTCCCAAATTTTTTCCTAAACTGCTTAACTTTCCCCCATTAAGCGACAAAAACATTAGCTATCCACAATGTTCTTGGAACGTTCCAAATGTCCACTTTTTGTGTTACTTCTTGGTTTTAGAAACGTTATTTAACCTTTTTTAAATTGGGCAGGACAGTAACAACTTTATATATAATATATATCATATCAGTGTTGTAATAACATTGAGAGAACTTGGCCAATGTTATGAGCCGGTTCCCTGTTGGCTAAGTTAATGCTAATGCTTTTTCTACAGATTAGGTTCTAAACAAGCAAATAGTTTAACTGAATTAGTCAGAATGAATCACAGCGAGCTGAAATTCTCCGTCTAAGAGCCGGTTGGGTTGTTTGGAGACATTTTTATTTGACCGTATTGACAGTTTTTCTTTGTGTCTTCAAAATAGCATCTTTCAGAGAACAAGAGGGAAAATTATTATATACTTACAATGGAAGATGTAAATTGCTTTAAATTGTTTTGCTCTCAATGTTGGCAAATACCCACCAAAGGCAATTACGGTGGTTCAATATTTCTTTTCAAAATGTAGAAGAAAAGATAAAATCACTCAACAATTGGACAGTTAGAAGATGGAGGCTGTTTGTGGAACACAACAAAACGTTACTTCCTGATGTTAAGGCTTTTTTTTAAAGAGTAAATGCATCAGTTTGCATATGTCAATGGGATAGTTTGTGTTATAATATAACGTGTTTGGATGTTGTGATTGGCTGCACCAGGAGCTGTAGGACAGCGGTTGAGCCTGAGGGTAAAAACTGGATTTACGAACAAAAGGAACTGGCCTTCCTCCCCATGGCTTGAGCTCCACACATTCTGTGCTCAAGATCTTTCCCTGGAGGTAAGCTTTAAATACCCGTGACTTTAACTGCGTATTGACCAATTGATTTATTTGCTAAAGTAACTGGTCTTAAAGAGATTGTCCATCCAATAATGAAAACTCTGCTACTGTAAAACACAAACAGCAGGTCTGGTCAATTCAGGTCCTGAATGGCTTCTGTTCTCCAGAGTTTAGCTCCATCTGTCATCAACCAAACCTCTGGCCACTCAGATTACAGTTGGCTGGATTTGTTTGATAAGGGTTGCAACTAAACTTTGCAGGACTGCAGCTATCCAGGACTGGAGTTGATTATCTGTGTTGTATATTTTGTGTATTATATTGTGGAATTTGGCAGTTAAGCTAAAAACAAAGTTGTTTGATGAAGAACAACACAAAATGTAAGTAATGACTCTCAGAAAACGAATAAAGCTGTGTGTTGTGATTTATAGGTCTTTGTAAATCTGTTTCTGTTGTATAGACAAGCTCAGTTTGATCATTCTTCAGAAAATGTCCTTTTGTGTTCCCTGCAGGCAAGACAGTTATACGTCTGTCATACGTAATGATGACAGAGTTTTTCTTTGGGCAAACTGTTCTTCAAGACGTCTTGGTGAAATGAAATTTTTGCTGTCATGTAGAGTGTACCCAGCTAACAGGGAATATTCTTAGAACGTTTGCTAATAATCTCTCAAGTTTAATAATCTCAAGTTTTTAAAACTTAGAATAACGTTTTCAAAACCAAGCATTAATGCATACTACAATGTATAAAACAATGGATGTTTTGAACTTACCTAAAGCTTTCAAAATAACATTTTTAAAATTGTTACTTGCTAAAAATCTGACAACCTGAATTTGTTAGCTGGGCACAGAGGAACAGTGTGTTTCAGTGTGGAAAACCTGTTTATGCCGAGATGTTTTAGAAACATCTCGCATGACTCTTGTGCAATTGCTCAACAGATGAGGTGCCTGCATGAAAATAATATTGTGCATGCAAAAAAATGGCGTACTGCACTGGCCTGTTAAGATGCAAATCAGATCTTATTTTCACAGGATGACAAATCGTGTGAGTCAGTGTTAGCCGCGTGCCAACGGAACGCTAGGAATGATCCGCAGAGAATGCGATGCATGGAAACAACACATAGTAAATGACGTTGTTACCACAAACAACTCTCAACAATCTATTTTTGGTCGCATGCAATGCGACTGTAATTTAATGGTTTTAGAAATATATAAGAACGAGCTCAGTATTGATTTTTAGCTGCAGATCTGTGTTCTCTTAAAACAGAACAGTACTGTAACACTGAGTGCTAGTTCCATAAAAATGCTATACTGTAATATTATATAAGGCTAATATGGTTATTTAACTTGCATGATTAATAATTTAAACATTTAAAAGGCAACACTGAATTAATACATCAGCTTGATGCTTCCAGCAGTTTATTCATCCTGTTTAAACAGAAGAATTAATGCACTTTTGTTAAAGCTGCAGTCCTTAACGTTTTTATGTGTTAACGATAAATATCAGTTATTGAGCAAATGCTTTACAGATCAGTGTTTAATACCGGCGTTCTGTCTTACTCTGATTGTACGTTTATAATAATGATTTATAATTTGAGCTTTTGGGTTTCAGTTTGTCTTCATTTGACTTTGTAAAGAAGTGAAGTAACCTGCAGTGTTATGTTTCAAACAGAGATGGCGCTAGAGAGGCAAAAGTTACAAAGTGCAGTCTAATTATAACAGTGTCAAAAACAATATATGTTTTGTTGGCTGAAATACGACCTTGATGCGTTTTTGTGAATTTGTTTTTCTCTGCACTGAAGGTTCCTATTAGCTCACAGACTAATTTAAATCTGATTTCATTGGTCGTTTGGCTGTTTGTGATCTTTGTGGTTTGCGTGACGTTATGTTGGCTTTGTCGGTTATATAAGCAACAAATTTCTCAGCAACTGCCTCGGGTGGCTATCAAAGCAAATTCAACCTTCATTACGTCAATAAAAACATAATAGAATATTTTAAAATGCTCTTCGTTCTGATAAAGTATCGAGCGACTTTCATTGCATTTATTTCATGGCCGAGCGTTTGATAGATGATTGGCTCACGTGAAAAGAAAGACAGATTTTGTTTGCCACGTTTTAAGCTTATTTTTTTATTTAGTCTGTTTGATGGAAGCCACAGATGACACCCAATGGCACAGACCCGTGGACCTCTGATGGAGACGTTATTAGAAAACACTAGTTCTTGTCGCGTCCATGAATTATTCATAGCGACTCTGTCTGAAGGCCTGGTGTTTTCTGCCAGGGCTTTCGTAGCTGGAATCGATCTGTGGTGGATGTTGGGAGCAATCTCTGTTGTGTGTTCCAGCTCTGAGGTTTAGAGGGAAACGTAGCTCATTTTGACAGACGACACTCAAGCTCTTCTCACCGATGTGGTTTTGAGACACGCTCCCTCTCAGTTACAGCTTCATATTGCTGTTACCTTCTAAGTGCTCTTCATCGGAGGAAAGGTTAGTTACGGAGAGGGCGTTTGTCGGTTTTTGATATATAATGGGAAATTTGAAAGTGAAGGGCTCGCCAATACATCTCAGTAATGAAGGTTTCTCATGGCGCATTCCACTTAAGAAAGGATGTTCTAACATTTTATCATTCGAGCGCTCTCCCAGCAAAAACACCCTGATTAAAGTGCCCAGAAAAGCGTGAGGTTGTCCCTGTGTACGAAGAACCAACAACATGTGGAGAACAGTACCAGATTCTTCAGATTTAAGCTTCAATCATCCAGTTTTGATGTTTAACATTTTTATGCATGATGTTAGGCAGACGTTTTTAAAGGGATGGTTCACCCCCAAATTATTTTTTCATAATTTACTCACCCACGTGTCAATCCAAATCTGTCTGACTTTGAGTTCCTGAGGATATTTTGAAGTTGGAGCTTTTACACAAACCCACTGAGACATTTCTCAAAATATCATCTTTTGTGATTCACAGAGGATAAAACCTCACACAGGTTTAGAATGACACGAGGGTGAAGAAATAATGGAAAATGTTTATTTTTGGGTGAATTATTCTTTCAACTCTCTAAGGTGTCAAATTTGAACCAAATCTAATGACAATCTTTGACTTGTGCTTGTAAATTTATAAAAGCCTCTTCCCAATGCATCATTGTTTTATTTATGATGACAAAAACTCAAAATGTCTGTCAAAAGTGCTTCTGAAATATCTTGCAAACGTTGGATAAACATGTAACGCTCTCCAAACAAATTATGTTTGTTTGGCTCATTTGCATTTATCCGTTTTCCGTTGTGAAAATAAAGCATTTATTTACGTCAGATTTATTAATTTAGTGACGTAAGTGTTAATGTTCTCCTGTGGTTTTCGTGTTTTTGTGAGGTACTGCAGAAATGAAGCGGCAGAAGATTATTATCAGACAAATAGTTTTAATTCCTACATTCACGGGTTTGTGGAGCACACGAGTGCCATTTTAATGCAGACGACAGTCTGTCGACTGCTGTATAAACCCTCTTACATTCAGTATTATTGAGACATTTATAAGGTAACACTGAATTAACACGACGGGATATGAGATCCGTTCTGCGTGTCCAGACAGCAGAATTCAAGCGCTGTTTTTAATCAGACCAGTCTTGTGAAAAAGGCTTGATGTATCAATTAATTGCAGGAACATCCCAACTGTCATTGTGTTCTGGAGACGTGTCGGAGAAACTCGCAGGATCTGTCACGAATCTGTTCACATTTTACCTCAGAAAAAAGATTAAATGACACCAAAGTCTGTCTAAACATTTTAAAACCATTCAGGTCTCATTACTGTAAAACCAGCGAACAATTTGAATGAACAACACTTGGTAAAATGCATTTGTCTAACAAATCTGAGTTTGTTACTTTCAGCATTTATCAAAACATTACAATCAAAAATATGTAACGTTTAACATATAACGTATAGATGTAATGCACTGTAAGTGACTGGATAAAAGCGTCTAACAAATGCATGAATGTAAATATGCTAATATTATTGTTAGTTCATGGTAGCTGGTGCATTTACTGATTGTTAGGTGTTACTGTTTTCTAAATAATAAAACACACACATTGGTCTTTGTTTTATTGCCTTTATGCTGGTTTTAATTATAAATGTGTTGTATTGAGTATCGCAGCCAGCCGTGTTTGCTGTGATACAGTAATGAGAATCTAATGAGAGCCGTTCAGAGCATGATGTATGCCCAGATGCATTATGGGAATGAATTAGAGAAGGTAAATGTTTTAATGGTCATGAAAATAATGTCATAATGCAAAACATCTTAATGGCCCTGGAAAATAAAGTCCTTTAGTTGATAACAGAGAGGAAATGAAATTATTGCTTTATTTTATTCAATCATTTCGATTACACAATTCATTTTGGTTTATTGACAAGTTTGTACATATTTGCAAACCAAGATGTTATTATGGAAGAATGTTGCTGGTGGGAATTAATAACATTATCATCAGCTGTTTGGACACAGCAGGGTTTGTTTGGATGTGATATTGTTATTGCTCAATGAAGCGTTCAAGCACACCATGTACTGCAAAGCAGAATTTGTGCTACATGTTTAGAGACCTCCCAAAAACAGACTGATATATAGTTCGACAATAACGCTCGCTGAATTATTTAGCAGACCTCCGAGCAACTTGAAATGCCACATTTGCATTCGTATTGAGAAATGCTTATTGCTTTCCAGTCAGTTAATCTGTTTTGCCATCCACATATTAGCAAAGGAGTGCTAGCATAAAACTGCAGAGCTTTTAAAAGTTTAAGGTAAAGTAAAAATAACAGCACATCCCGAGATGTTTCCTCAGTGGGTACGTGTGCAGACACGGCTGCCGTTCCTCAAAGACTGGCACAAAGTGTTTGATTTAATTTCTGCACACGTCCACGACAAGTGAGAATATTTCCAATTCTGTGCAACGAACCAGGAAGGTAAAATCCTGTTTAATTTAAAATTGGTTCTCATTAATCTGTAATGATTTTATATTTTATTACTTTTTCAAATTTGGCACATGTACCACTTCTACACAAATCAGTAACATCTAGCATGTGGCAAAGTAATTTGTCATAATTAAATGTTGATAACGGTCATTTCTTCTCCTTCTGTTTTGCTTCTTAAGGGCTGTTTTCCTGACCTTAGCACATGGATTTCAAGACTTCAAATGAAGAGGTAAATATTACTCCCAGATTTTAAATGTCAGTGATGAAATACTAGCTTGGTGGTTTAGATAAATCTTGTGAAGTCTTGTGTGCTCGTACAGTTTGTAACCAATCTATTTTTGTACCCATTGTTGAAGGAAACTCTGACCAAACAAATGCTCTCTGAAGTTATGAGAGAGGCAGGGACACATTGATCAAATAAATGTATCTGTGGACTTTCCAGCACCAACAGAGACGCTGGGTCAGATACGATTGCTTTCATTCTCTTCTCTGGAGATTAAAGTTAAGAGTTATTAACAGAAGCAGATTTACACATACGGTCTTTGCAATATCTGCATATTTACAGGATAATGGAGACTCGAGACCAAAGACCAGTCGCACATAGTATTACATTAATGTATTTTGAGAGTGCGGTGAATGTTGTTGTGAATGTTAAGAACACATTTTAAAGGCAGAGAAGATAATTTCTGTAAGGCTAACAATAGCAAACACATGAATGCATTCAGGTCAAATGCAATGATTGGACGAGCGTTTTACAGTCCTGCGCTCTGTTCCACAGAAGGTGTAAATATATATAAACATATTTATACCACTGAGTGATGATATGAGAATGTGAAGAGACTTTCAGACAGCATAACAAACAATGTTTCTAGAAAGAGTCGCCGGCCCGGCCTTTAATCGCCGCTCAAGAATGGGGTCATGAAGATGAATAAATGCTCGGAGGAAGATGAGTCTTGTTTATATAGACAGAGTAGCTCCTGTCTGCTTCTTTAGAGATTTGCTTTATAAACACGGTGCGTAAGACAGGCTTCAAAACCTTGTGGCCAGAATTGCAACTGTTCACTGTGACATTTTTATATGGTGAAAAAGCATCAGTCACATTCCAGCCTGCACTTATTCCACCCTGTTACACAGATTTATATGGAGAAAATAACAGTGTAGAACAGTTATGATAATTGGCTGTCGAGATTGAGTCTTGCATGTATGCCTGAGCTGGTTGTTGTGACTGAATCTCAAGGGTACACTAAAAATGGCTGACACTTGATCGTCATGGCAACAGAATCAAGCATCAGGGCAATCTGTGTAGCATGTATCCTAGCAACACAAGTTAAGAAATACATGCAATTTCATGCTAGCATTGGACTGACTTTAGCCCCGCAAAGTGTTTTTTGAAACGAAATATCAGACCTGATGTGAAGACCATAATTTTCAGAAAAGCTGTAATTTTGTATAATTATGCAAGAAGTATTAAATAATGTTTCATTGTGTGTTTTTAGGATACAGCTGTGAAATTAACCTTTTTAATTTCATCTTATTCCGCAAATGCATGAATTGTAATTTGCTTTACAGAATCTTATAAAACACAAATGATCTTTTGAAACGCAGGAGACTGAATGTAGTAAAAGTGATGTTTCAGAAAAATGACAAAAATGATCTGCAGTTTCTTGAAACTCTTTCATAACTGTTCACAGACGTCTTTGTGTGAACGTACATGTTTCCAGTAAGGAATAACAAAAATATAAACATTTTTGATAACTTTTTAGCAACGTTATGAGAACATTTTCTGTCAGCCGGGGGTGTAATCAGTAAATCAGCCTCAGCTATCCATTTCCTGAAGATGTTTGTCGCTTGTTTTTAGAAGCTGCAGCTGTCATGATGAGTCTGTGTGAGGAGGTTTAATTCTTCATCAGACAATTCATGAGGCTGTTTGTATGAGTGGCAGAATGCCTCCAATAAACGGGTTCCCAACACCAGATGCTCCACGATTACAATTTGATATTTTGCAACCTGGATAAACTGAACCTTCAGCTGTATATTAGCTGAGCGGATTCTGACGCTGCAGTTTCCAAAAGCAAACATCAGGCGTGAAACAATTCCCCACTATTTATCACGCAATCAATTTCGCGGCTATTTAGCTTTACGGTGTCAAGTGAGTATTACAGATGTTTGCGTGTCTTGGGCTCTTTCAGACGAAGACCGGGATCTATTTGCTTCAAGATGGAAACGAAGAGCCTTTTAATATCCGTCTGCACCTGGCCAAAGATATCCTCACCATTCAAGAACAAGACGTCATCTGTGTTTCTGGAGAACCGTTCTACTCAAGCGTGAGTTCAAATGACATCATGCAGTAGTTCCCATAGTCCTAGGTGCTGATTGGTCAACACACATTGTTCTGTTTCGGATACTTCAGTTTAATTTAGCTATGGTTTACTTTGTATTATTGTTTATTATGAAGGATTATTTCTTTTATGGAATGGAATGAACGAAATTAATATGACCAGAGGTTCGTATCCAATGTTAATTCAATAATTTGATGTAATCGGATATTTGTTGCATTTTTACCCAACGTTTAAGGCTGTAAAGTTAAACTGTAAGTGGTTAAAAATACGAGACGGGTGACATTAGGTTAGCAGGTTGTTTTTATACCCTGTAGCAGGCCTGCGTTCAGAACACAGTACAGACGTAAACCAGCGCCTGATTCTTGAATAACTACAAAACCTTTTGTTTAAATTCAAGGTTTGTTTACCGTGGAGGTATAAATATAAGCCTTCAGTCATTACCTCAGAAAACAAAAACTTGTTTAGTGTCGACTAGTGTCTGTCTTTTGACCTTTTGATTCTCTGAGATCAGAAACCCGGTTGGCATTGATATAATACAGCTGTTTTATTTCTGCAATAGTTTGTTTTCGCTGTTGCATTATTCATTATCATCACTGGAGAAACTGCAGAAGGGTTTGAACTGGTGTAAACAGCAGATCATGTTGTATTTACTGGCCTTTAATTAAATTACTAACATTGTTGGCCAGGTGCCAGTTTTCCCCTGGGAAATCTCCATGAAAAGAGGCAATTAAGAATAATTAAGTATCTTTGTGGACTTGAATTGAAGATAGACGGTAAAATACCTTCTGCCTCAGTGAACGTGCTGCACATCACAAGATAAGCGGGATGTTTTTGCAGGAACGGACGGTAACGATTCGCCGGCAGACGATTGGAGGCTTCGGTTTGAGTATTAAGGTGAATTTAAACTTTGATTCCTCACAGCTTTGACCCGCGGCGTGATTTTCACCAAACTCAAAAAATCTTTATATCATCATGTTTCCATAGGGTGGTGCTGAACACAAAATCCCTGTCGTGATATCGAAAATATCGAAGGAACAGAAGGGTAAACGGTTTATATTCTGTTTCCCAGCCTTATTTAAAAAACATGACTGTGTTTATTGGTTTATATTTCTGTTTTTCGCTCTGGCTGCAGCTGAACTCTCCGGTCTCTTGTTTATTGGAGATGGGATTCTTCAGGTATGATGTTTGTTTGTGTTGTCGTAACAAATAACAGCTTTAGACCCAACAGGAGAAATAGAAATTGTCACTTTGTTGTGATGTTTTTTCAGTTTTGTTTCATCTGGGTTACACCTATAATCTTATGTTTTAAAAGTTTACTGTAAATGTAATTGTGCTGTTTGTAGATACAGTCAGTAACTATCATAGTTTCAATCTAGTTTCTTAAAGTTGTTGTCAGAATTGATTTGTTATATCAGATTTATGCTGGTTTTGGAGAATGACAAATCTTATTCAAACTAATCTTATTCAAACAAGTATCTTGTAATTCTGTAACATTTGTTAAACATTACACTAACAATTTAAGAATAACATTTGTAAATATATGATGATGTTCTGTTAATGTTACTGCAAGGATGTTTGTTTAAGAGAGAACGTTAGCCAACGTGCTGAGAACGTTCATTGTTAGCTGCAACAGCACAGGAAATGCAATTGACTAGATTGTTCACACAACAACAGCTCTGTGGATTAAAGAGCCAAAACTCAGAGCAAACAAATAATGAGACCCCAGAGAAGAGGAAGAAAAGATCTGGGCTGAGAAGAGGTGGAGTGGGTGGAGAACTTTCAGCTCACGCTCAGTCTCTGAGAGACGCTGGACCTGAAGCTCAGGTGATGTCAGAAGATCTGATGTGTCTTCAGTAAAGCAGAGGACAGTCGGTGTGCCACAGTCTTTGCAACTGGTGAACAAGAACCCAAGAGGTGACGTCTCAGGCTTCGTGACGTCTCAGGCTTCTGGAACTCTTGATGCTAATTTTGTTGTGGGTTTCTTCTCAAACATCTCTGCAACGTTGGTGCGCAAGCGGTTTGATAATCACACACGTTGTGATGGGATGCCCTTCATCACAGTCTTTAGTTCTTGTGGCCAGACAGACAGAAAATACTTGAAAAGAACAAAGACTGACAGAAACTTCAAGAAAACACTCAGATAAAAAAGCTTTGTTGTGTAACATGATGAGAATGAACAAGCTTAATGCGTTATGCAATCAAAAAAGAACCGTTTTATAATTTAACAGTCTGTTGGGTGGCCGTGCGAATATTTTTTAAAGTACTGACCTTATATTCAGGAAATGTGTGAAATCGACTGAGAAAAACTGAGATGTTAAATGAATAAAGCTTTGTAATCGCTCAAAGAGAATTCTTTGGTCTTAATGCTGTAGTTTCTTCATCATATACCCTTCATCATCTTATAGTTGTTTTTATGTGCTGTCTCAGATAAACGGAATTAACGTGAGGAGCTATCGACATGAGGAAGTGGTGAGTTTCATCTTTTTCGGGTAATAATTCCCAGTGAACCTTTTTTAACGTGTCACTTTTTTCAAACGAATCTGACAGGATGAATATGAATGTCTCAAAATATGTTTGACTAGCACGTTTTATAAACTCCTCACAATGATACGTGTGACGGTTAAATGAGAAAGGAGATGCGTTTTGTTATTTCAGGTGCAGGTTTTGCGTAACGCCGGTGAGGAAGTCACACTGACGGTGTCGTTTTTGAAGAGGACACCTGCGTTTCTCAAACTCCCTCTCTGTGAGGACTGCTCCTGTGCGTCTGTCTCTCAGTATCGCTGCATTCACTGACAGCTCAGAAATAAATGTCATCGCTCGATAAGCGCTATCGCTCACTGACGTGTTTTTTTCAGGTATACCGTGTGATCAGAGCAGTGGAACATCTTCACCACTGTGTGACAGCGGCCTGCATCTTAACTACCACCCCAACAACACGGTGCACATCTGACAATACACTAATGCTTAACCAGTACTAGTTAAATGACCTGTCTCTCTTTCTTACTCTGTCTCTCTCTGTATGTCTATCTCTCTATCTCTGTCTGCTGCTTTTCTGTCTCTCTCTCTGTTTGTCTATCTCTCTCTGTCTGTCCTTCTGTCTCAGTCTCTGTCTGTCTGACTCAATCTCTGTCTCTCTCTCTCTCTGTATGTCTATCTCTCTGTCTGCTGCTTTTCTGTCTCTCTCTCTGTTTGTCTATCTCTATTTCTGTCTGCTGTCTTTCTGTCTCTCTCTTTCTCTCTCTCTCTCTCTCTCTCTCTCTCTCTGTCCTTCTGTCTCAGTCTATCTGACTCAATCTCTGTCTCTCTCTCTCTCTGGTCTGTGTTTAATGTCTGGTCTGTGTTTTTGTCAGGACACCTTGTCCTGCTCGTCTTGGCCGCTGTCTCCAGGGTTGCGGTGGGAGAAGAGGTGGGTGGACCTCAGACTGGTCCCCCTCCTACACGCCCGTCTGTCCCAGTACGTCCCAGGCACTGACATCTGCAGGTGAGCTCAACAGGTCAACTTCTGTCTGTAGTGACTGTCATTTGTCTGTACTGTGTCTGTAACTTCCTGCTGGCTGTAACAGTATCGCTTGTTTTTATCTAGAAACCAAAAAATATTTCCTGCTGTTGAAAAGTTGATATGAATTAATTTTTACAGCAATTCCCAAAAGAAACGCATTTAATGCCAAATGCAAACTTTGATGAGGTTAAGTTATTTGAAACGAGACCCTTTAACGCATTAAGTGGAACGTAATTGAAAACTTAACTTGCTCTGAATTAAATCAGTCTGGTTTTTAAATGACTCAGAAATGGAGTGAACTGGAAAGAGAGAATTGAGCGTGAGGGTTTTGTCGTGTAGTATGATGTCTCACGAGAGCACATATTTTAATTTCCTCAGGCAAAATGCCTTTCAAGTGACGGCGGTGGATGGGGTGTGCAGTGGTGTTATCCTGGCCTCCAGCAGTGACGAGTGCACAGACTGGCTTCAAGCTATTGCGTGCAGTATATCTGCTCTAACCAAGCACAACGTGAGTACCACAGCCTTTCAATGCTGAGAGGAACGATTCAATAGACAAGGTCATATCTGTTACACACTGGGATTGCTCAAATTCATTTCATCCTGGAAATCAACAGACAGCTTAAGCCTTTTCTTGCTTTTCTTTCTTCAGTTTTTTGGTTGTAAACGTCTCCCAAACATTGTGATTAAAAACATGATTAAAAATGTTTCAGGAATGTTCCAGTTTTTCGACGTCATTTTAACGTTATTGCTTGGTTGTTGCAGTACATTTGTTTTGGTAAGCATTGGTGATGAAAGTTTAGCTTCATAATAAAAGGAATTAAAAATGAAAGAAGCGCTTTTAGATTAAAGATTTTTGAGATCATGAGACACATTTTTGAGCAGTAAAGTTTATGTTTCTATTGCCTCATGATCCAATTTATATATAATCATGTATAACTTATAAAATGATGCTTAATTTGTTGCTATGGCGATGACCGATGACCTAGCATGCATATGATAGCTAGATATTGACTGCAGCGTCTGAACAAACGGATTTCATCAGTTGTAAAGTGACAGCTCAGACAAGCAGTCCCAAAGATCAGATTTAAAAAAGCAAATTGGATTTGTGTGTAGTGCGAATAAGACCCATAGATCCATCAATAAATGACTGTAAGACAAAAGGTTTGTGGTCCATGTTCAACTGTGGCAGGAGAAACATCAGAAGATTTATGGAGAGCTATTGTCTCCCGAGAGCGTGTGTGTTATTTACCCAGCAGCTCAATTTATGTCTGTATGAAAAGAAAACGATAAAGTAAATTTATGCTGAATGATGGAGGCAGTTCTGGAATTATTTTTCATAAATTTTCATTTTCCAGGCAGGTCATGTGTTGTAATCCCTTCATTGCACCAGATTAAGGAATTAAATGGTATTTCCTGCACAATGACGGATTCCACCCTTAATTACGATGGAATAAAGAGTCGGTTCGGCTCTCCAAATCACTCACTTTTGAGCGTTCCTTCACAAAAACGTTTGCAGCTGTCTGTTTTCAGCATATGTGTTGAATTCGCCCCAAAATCCGCTCGCACATAATACGTTTGCTCTTCAAAACAAGATGCTGCGCGTTGGGTTTGGATTATCCTGCGGTGAGAGCAGCTGGTGGGACTTTCAGTGCATTTCCTGTGAAGAAAATAAACCTTATTCCACATTCAAATGCAAGTATTACAGTCGCTGGGAAAGCGTCAGTCGTTGGCCGTCTTACGTAGGTAACGGCTAAACGCTCGTCACCAATATAACCACAGCAGGAGAATCTGTCAGAGAGTCATTCTGATACACAGCAAAAGGTCATGTGATAAACAAATGATTTGTTTTTATGAATCATCAGTTATCTGTAGGTTACAGGTTTGTTGTGATTTCTCAGCTAACAATTTTAGCTTGTAAGAATGTTTCCCTAATGTTTTCAGTAAGTAACAGAAATATTTCAAATGTTATTTTAAAAGCAGTTTTTTAAACATTATATTAATGTTATTGCTCGGTATAGGAATGTTAGTCAAACGTTTTTATTCTATAACAATTTTTATAAAATTCTGTGATGATTACAACTTAAGAATAATGTTGTTGACACATTATATGTAATATTTGAAACATTTAACTAGCTTCAAGAATGCTTGTAGATAACGTTTAAGAGAACTTTAAGAGATTGTTAGCTAACGTTCAGAGAACGCATTATTTTGTTTCATCATTTCACCTCCTCTCTCTGATCTCTGTCTCTCAGAAATAAACCTGCTTTAGTTGAAAAACAGATGTTACAAACTCAAACCTGTTTGTTCTGTTGCAGGTTAAGAAGATAAACAGGAATTTTCCAGTAAACCAGCAGGTAAGAATACATGACCTGCCGACCGCTTCTCCGGTTCTGAGAAGGTGCCAATTGGACCTTGAAAAGGTGACAGAATGCCTGCAGAGACTCAAACAAAAAGGGTTGAAGATGAGAGACTTGAGCAGCACAGCTGAATAAAGCCACACAGTGATGGTTTCTGACAGTGATGCATGTAGCCACGAGTGAAGTTCACAAGACATACAGTTTCTCTGTGTCTGATTCTTGTGACATCACACAGACTGACAAAAGTTTGGTGTCCCGTGTTAGTCTCCATCTTCCCACACGGAGCGTGTTGTGCTTAAATTTGGTTAAATTTGGTTTTGCTGATTTGAAGACATGAAATAAACACTGACGCTTTCTGTTTTCAGATCATATATATGGGCTGGGTGGACGAGAAAGAACAGGACTCCGTTCAGGACCGCATGTACACCCCAAAGTTTCTGGCGTTACGCGGTTCGTCGCTCTTCAAGTTTTCTGCACCTCCAGTAAGATCCATCACATTTCTCAATATTTCATTTTTGTATCATTTTATATTTGTGGTTTATGTTTACAATATTTATTCTGGTGAAACAACTTCTGCCTCTTAAAACTGCCTCAGAAATATTATTGTTAGCTATTCGTATTTCACAAATTGTTAAAGCTGCGATCTGTAATGTTTTCTCTGTCGCAATCTCTGGTAAAACATAAAATTGCAGGTTTCTTTATGTACTTTTCATTACATACGGTGATGTAAAATTAAACCAAACTGACATTTCCTGGAAAATCAGAGCCGACAGCTGAAATTATAAATCATAACTGCAAACGCACTGTTGTGAATCAAGGCAAGAAAGAGTTTTTTACACTGATCTGTTTTGTATTTTTAACCAAGTAAGTTACAGATTGCAGTTCTGAAGGAATAGTTGAGTTTCTTTTTGTAATTTTTTTCTAATAACAGTTTTTTCTTTAAAGCACTCTGAGTGAGCTAACATGAAACATTTACAGAACGTTCTCTAACAATTCTCTTTAGTGTTATGGAAAATGTCCTTGCGTTTACATTAGTACAACTTTTCTTTAATGTTTATATATTTATACTGTGTGTGTGTGTGTGTGTGTGAGAGAGAGTTTTTTGTGTGGCTAAAACAACGTAGAACATTAAAAATTTTATTTTTAATGTTTAAACGTATTTAATGAAAACATTCTTGTGACCTAAATTTGTTAGCTGTGTTGAGGGTGAGTAAATAATAAACAGAAAATGACTTTCCAGATGAACAATTTCTTTAAAGAATTATCCGCCTTCGCCCCGAGCAGATTTTAGCGTCCACATTATTTTCCTCAGTTATTATCGACTTTATGAAATCCATTAATCTGTTCAGTCGGCTGGAGCCAAACCGCCCGACCTGATGTTCTGACACCTCCATTCAATAAAGCCTAATCTCTCCACGCAATCAGCAATTAACTTAAACACCTCCATTATAATTCTAGGAAAAACTGGGATAAAACATGAAGGATAATCTTGGACGTGTGAGGGTAGCGATTTAATCTAAGCTTCTCTCCTGGACATGTTTAAACCCCCCCGTGAATTACGTCACATGGTACGGTCCAGATGAAGGGACGGCTTGTTGTGCTCATCGTTTGTAGAGGTTTCCACTTAATGAATCTCTCCCGACGAGAGCAGAACATCAAAGAGTCAGTAATTGTAATGTGACTGTGGAGTGGGAGTCGGATCTGAAGTTTAGGATGTGGAACCAGGATTCACAGATTTAAATTACACTGGAGAGAACTTAAAACTTTCAGACGTTTGTCCAGAAGCTCTCAATGTTTATTACAGAAGATCTTGTGCAGATGTTCGTGCTCTCAGTAATGAACACTTAACCTTAACACTTAACCTTCAGATTCGTTTTACATGAAACATTGTAATTAAGGTGCAAAACTCATTGACTGTCTCAGAATAACCAAATGATGGACAGAAATGTTTTATTTTTAGCTTGAATCGGTTTCTTTGAAGTTAATATAAGTTCTTAATGTTTTTTTTTTTGTTGTTAAAAATATGAACCAGCTACATTTCAAGCACCAGACCAGCAGAATAAAACAACTCAGACCAAATTCACGCTGGTCTAAACTGGCAGCAGGGAGTTAGTTAGTAAGTTGGTTGGTTAACTGAGAAGTTCATGTACTAGTTTAAAGAAATCAGAGCATCTGTGTGTTTTACAATAGCTTGAGGGATCTTCTGGCTTCTTGAGATCTTCTGACATCTGAGGCGATATGTTGCGTTTGTGTTTGCCTGACTGGTGACTTGACATTCAGATGTTTGTTCAGAACAGAAAGTTCTTTGGTCCATGATGTATCTTCATTGGCCTTTGGGTATTAAAGGTTAGCGTGGGGTATCTCTCGCTCTTGTCAGCTGTATCTGAGGAGTTTTTTGGTCAGTCGTCTGCGAGGAGGATGCTGTTTTCCTCGTGTAGCATTTGAATCGCCTCCAGCGTCGACCAACCCAGAGCTCATCTTCTGCTCACTGACTTCTGGAGACTGACAGAAATGTGAACTCTTACAGGTCACCACCTGGGACTGGACAAGAGCGGAGAAATCCTTCACCGTCTATGAGATCATGTTCAAGATTTTAAAGGTATGAGGCAAAGTTTTCAAGACACACTGTAAATATTTTTGAAACATGCTTTGTTATAAACTGAAAAGACAGCCAATCAGAGACTGTGTATTTAAGTGATGTAAATCCTGTCTACAGCCAAGCTTTTAGATCTGAGGTCTCCAAAATTTATCTCAAAATGTATTTGCAGTAACGTTAGTATAACTTTTTGTAATGTTATAAATCATATATCAAAAAGTAGTTTAATGTTTTAATAACATGACAGAATTGTAAAAAAGTGTCTGAATAATGTTTTGACTGTTTCTTTAACTTTCAAATAACATTTTCACATTTTTACAACCTACAATTTTTAGCCAGGCATTTATATGCAGTTGGACCCAGTTTGAAGTCATAATTCTGGGATATTTTTTACTAAATAAAGAAAACAACTTGCAATACTTCACATTTACTTCAGTTTGACATCTACAGTCCTTTAAATGCATAATATTTACAGCTGCAGTTTGTACCTTTTTCTCGTGCTGTTAACCGGTATGTGAATTTGTCTTCATCTTTCCATACATAAAAATACCTGCGATTTCATGTTTCAAACAGAGATGGCAGTAGAGCGACAAGCTACAGACTGCAGCTTTAAAGAAACTGTTTTATAATTGTTATATACGCTTGACCTCAGGACATGGAGCTGGTGGACAAACGGAGACACTGTTTCAGCGTTCAGACGGACTCGGGGGAGGACATCGTCTTCAGTGTGGAGCTGGACTGTGATCTGCTGCTGTGGGAAAAAGCCTTTCAAATGGCAACGTTCTTTGAAGTGGAGCGGATACAGGTAGAGTATTCCCTGGCGTCCGCGTCAACCTGCACTAACTCGATTCTGATTCCTGCTAATTAAGTTTCACTCAAAAGGACCAAATGAAACTCTGCGAAATGAAATGAAAGTGGGCAAAATGAAATGAGGGAATTTCAGCGCGATGTTACGCCTGGCGGCGCGAGAACCTCGCTCATCCTGGCACGATAAACGGAGACGTGGCACGCGGATCAGATTGTGACACATAAAGCGGCACCTGCTAGACAACGTTGGCTGCCGTCTGAACAAAAACAAGCTCTGAGTGACGCCAGCCAAAAGAGTTTCAGTGTGATTTGTTATTCAGCTCTCGCTTACAGAAGAGACACATTGTTCACACGCTGCTGTTGGAAGGGTTTAAGGGCTAATTCTGGGTTTAACCTGCACTGAGCCGTGGACTCATTGCCTAGATAACAGGGAATGTTTTCAGAATGTTGGATAAAGGTTCTTTTAAAGTTATCACAGAACATTCTTGCAGTGATGTTAGTAGATCTTTTTTAGCATGTCTTGTTGTTATGGGAGTGCTTTAAAAAGTTGCTGAATTAAATGTCTGACTAACGTTCTACTAACAAGACAATGTTAATACGTCTAAACATTTTGAATGTTCCTAGAATGTTCAAAATAGTTTTTTTAACACTTGCTTAATGGAAACATTAAGGCAACGTTCCAACAACCAACATTTTTAGAGATAGCCAGACCCAAAATATCCAGACCATGATGATTTTCCACAACTGTTCTACATTAGCAAACAAAGCTGCCAATTTGTCCCACTAAACCAAACAAATACAGCAACACCCCAATGATGCTGCATGCCAAAAAATGCGTGTTTATTTTCTCCTGAAATAATTATGTGCAACACTTAATGCTCTAATTAAACATTTAAGAGATAAAGAAGACGTTTGTTTCTGCCAGCGTGTTTCTTGCCTCATTAATGTTGCCAAATATTTCATTTTTCAGTGTAAAACATACGCCTGCATTGTGGACAGTCATCTCATGGGACTAACTATCGATTTCAACATGGGGTTTGTGTGCTTCGACGCCGCGTCAAAGGTGAGCCTGAGAGAATAATACAAATACAAGCGAGTAGAAAAAATGGGGTAAGATGTGCCAGTAGGCGTATAATCTGACACGCTGCATAATGCTCTCATTACCATATATTTACATCCTGTTCGGCTGGCCGTAATTTAGAGATGCGTATGAGAATTGTATTAGTACTTCACTAGATGAAAATTTGTCATTACATTGTTTGAAAAAGCTAAACAATTTCTGCCTTAGTGAAGTGCTTTTTCTTTACCTTCAATGTCTTTTGTAAACAAAAGATAATTAACTTGAAAAACTGGCACAGCTAACCTCACTTCTCCTGTCAACAATGTTAAATAAACATTTATATATATTTCATTTATATATGTTTAAATAGCTTCACTGTAGCTACACAACAACAATTTAACTGTTGTTTAATATCTGTGCTCTTTTTAAGATACTGTGACAGCACATATTATCTGATGCCTCATAATAAAGTAATATTCTCACCTCTGACATGTTACTGAGCAGAATATTAAAGGGATATTAAAATAACGTTTTTAATAGCTGCCGTTTATTTAAACATTGTAGGTGGTTCTGTGGAGATATAAATTCTCTCAGCTTAAGGGATCGTCAGACGACGGCAAAAGTAAAATCAAGTTTCTCTTCCAGAGTCAAGACACGAAACTGATCGAAGCGAAGGTGACCGACTTCATTCTGTTACGTTTGTTTGTGTTTTTGTTAAATATAATAATAAAGCTGCAATCTGTAACTCTTCCCCCTCGATCACCATCTCAGTTTGAAATGGACCCAGCAGCTCAAGTTAAACTATTACTATAAACTTATTGTTGTGAATCAGGGTAAGATATGGAGACAGTTTTAAACACTGATCTGTTGTATCGCTCTGTCACTGTTTTTGGTCCATTTTTAACCCAAAACATTACAGACTGCAGCTTTAATTAACACTTACAATAATTGCCTTTTTACAGTCACTTTATAAAAGTTGAGTTTTCTCTGTAGCTTCTATAGCAAAGTTAAAACCCGGCACATCACAATCCTCTATGGATTTATGGAATGTCACCAGGAAAATCTGTATCCTACATTTCATGTTAACCTCGATTCCTAGCAAGCTATTTAAAAAAACGGTAACCTTGCCAGAGGAAAAACAATGTTTTATAGCTAAAACAGGTAAAAATAAAAGCAAGTGAGGTGGATTATAGAAGTTTGAGAACTCTGCATGATTTTTTTTCCTCTTGAAATGTCAGCGCTTTCATCTAGCGAGTTTGATTTGATTTTAGCTTGAGGGTTCCTCTGTTGTTTAGCAGGAGCTTCATAGATTAAGTTGTGAATGTTTCTTCGATGTTTGCAGGAACTGGAGTTCTCCAACCTCTTCGCCGTTCTTCACTGCATTCACGCGTTTTTTGCCGCCAAAGTGGCTTGTTTGGATCCGATGTTCGTCAGCAGCCAAAACGCTGCCGTGACCCCTGTGGTCTCCACGATGCCCACCCTGTCGGCCACATCACAAATATCTAAAATAAAATACACAAGCTGACAGACTCTTGTGCTGTTTCCTCCTTCCAGACGTTTGAGGTAGGAGGACAAGAGTTCACCTCAGTAAAACCATAGACTCAACCTTGCGAAGAAAAAAGACAATTCTAGTATGTAACATTCACAAACTTTGTATTCTACTGTGTATCCATTGGACTGGAAGGAATTAGAGTCAAACGCAAGCCATTATGCTACGAGCGACAAGCTACGAACGTGGACAAGAACTTTAAACACTTAATTCTACCATTTGTTGAAATTTTAAACGTGGCCAAAAATGGCATAAGATTACAGTTTAAATATACCATAGATCTTTTCAGCAGTTCATTGGTCAATAGAAAGTTAGGCTCCTCCCCTTTGATATCTATGGCATTAAACTGATATCAGCACTTCTTTATGGGTGTAAGATAACATTTAAAGGCAGGGTAGGTGATCTTTCCAAGAAACATTTTTGTTATGCTGGTTGAGTCTCTTCACATTCTGGTAGTGATCACTAGGTAGTACAAAATCTATTTATACATTTATATGTCTTCTATATAAGGAGCAGGGCCATAATTCGGTCCGAGTGCAATGATTGGATGTCCTGCTTGCCTGTCAGACTGTATATTTGCATACTTCTGCACACGACGCGGGGAGGAGACGTGGCTTTGGAGAGCCCTCTGAGGAGGAGGGCGGGATCTTATCCTTATGCAGCTAGCATAAGCTAGCCGAATATTGCCTACCCTACCTTTAATCTGGTGTATTGGAATGAATTTGACTGAACCCTTTTTAAAATTGTTGTGGAAAAGATCTTCTGTTCATAAATGTATCTTTTCTTTTAAAATGGAAACTTGTGTCCCAGTCACCACAGAAATACATGAAGGGTAGAAAATTAACCTCTCGAAATTCAGTTCTTAAAAAATGCCAAAAACAATCAGAAACCCAATTTTATGTTAGTCATATTTGGCAACATTTTTAAATCTGTAATTTACAAAATATCTACCTGACTGCCTAGAGAAGCGTGGGAGTGTTTTATTTTCATACTGTACCTATTTTGCTACTCTTAAGTCCTTTATTAAAGTTTGTGTAACTGAGGGAGATGGTTTGAATGGAATTGTATGATGACGTGTAAGATGCACATTTCAACTTTCTCAAGAAAATGAACTATGTGCTAATAAATGAACTGATTGCCTTTATTGTTTTGATGTCTTTCTTGCTTTTATCAGAAAATGATTGTCATTTACTTGACCAAAATAGATTCAGTTACTAAGTTTAACCACTGAAGCTACTGGTAACCTGCTAACTAATGCCCAACATAAAGCTAAACTTTTGGCTTGTACCGATGCTAAAGAATTCATGCTAGTTTTCTCATCTTCCGTCTCCAACTCACAACTTTACTGGGCTTGGAAACTATATTTAACAGGTAAGTCCTCAAAGTTTCAATACAAAATTTAACCCTTTAGGGCCCACCATGCAAACTAAAGCGCATTTAACGTGTTGTTTTAATGATGTTTCCTCCAAGAATCAAACCAATGGTGATGTTATGATCAAATCTTAAATCTGTTGTTTGTATTTGTATGAATAAACTGGACAGGAACGGCCCATTTTTTAAGACATAAAACTATCAGCGATGCACAGTTACAGTCACATATCATGGATCATAGATTGGTTATAAATATATTTAATAATGAAAAGATGGTTCAGAAAGCATCAACTTAAACAGTGTTACACTTGACAGAAAGACTTCTGTGTTCTGACAGACCGTCTATAAGAAAACATGCTGAACTTAAGAAAATCCTGCTCCTGGAATTTTCCGGAATGTTTAGCAATTTCTCGTTCACAAACCCAGCGGGAACGAACGTGTTGTTGGGTGAATCAATGAAACACTGAAAAATATTAAACGCGCTGCAGGCCGCAGCATTAAACAGCTTTAACTCTCTGAATGTACCTCACAAGGGTGGAAACATTTTTATAGTTGGTTCTGAACTTAAAATATGAATTAATTATAAAGGCCTAAAGATTTACCAGGATAAACATAAAACCAAGTTTATCTACTGGCACTTTACAATTTTAGCAAAAGAAAATCGAGATCAGAACTGATCACCCATTAGATGAAATCTTTAGTAATAGCTAATAATTTTAACAAACACACTTGTGAACTTTTAACTCTTGTGAACTTTTGTTAATATGTTTTTCAAATCACTGTTTTGATGCAGTATAAAGGAGATACATGGAACCTGTCAGGTCACAGGAAAAATAATTTTGGTTACCATCAAATGTTGTTGCCATCATTTACAAATATCAGAGACTTAATATATTGCTGGCAAGAACCAATTCAGAGACAGAAATTAAACCACACGTCTCTTGTGCTCAGAATATATTGCAAGTTATTATGACAGTGTGAAATCATCTCTTACAAACAGTGACGTGTCGTGAACAAGCAGAAAATGGAGTGTTGACCTTAAAAAGACAAAAACAACATCATCCATCGAGACTCAATATCAGCAAATTACACATGAGACTAGAATGTAAAAAAAAACAAAGTATAAATGCGAAACACTCAAAGTCTCTAGATGAAAATTCACTAAAACGGTCTGAAGATATCGAAAGCATTAGCATTATAAACAGCGGAAACGCCCTCCAGTCAGAGCTTGGAAAAAAGGCAAAAATCAATCCCAAATAATGACTTTAGTTTTTCATTCTCCCTACAAAGCAAAAAAACAGAAAGAAAGAAAACTGTCATTACTGGTTTCATCAAATATCAGGTCTTACAATACAAGCCCATGAAAAACAGCTTCAGGATGTCTTAAGTTTATATTTTGCATAACAAATTTACCAAACTGTTTCAGAATACAAACAAGTAGAGCTAAACGCTTCTAAACTTTCACTGAGCTTCTCAGTTCCTGTCTCAAAAAACTCATCCTCAGTCCAAAATCATAAACGAAGCGACTGTTTTAAAGACAGGGTTGTAAGTTGTTAGAGCAACACAACACGACACACTCAATGTCTTCTCAAAATGCACCGAGCATCAGATCTCACCCCATTAACGTTTAAATTATGCTACATAGTCAAAAGAAAGGTTGAGATTTGGGGTCAGAATCAGTCTGAGACAGAACCGCCACCATCGGTTAATCACAGAAAGAGTCGTGCGGTTATTTCTGGCGATAGTACAACAGGAACGCCTTCAGCGACTCTGGCAAGGGCAAACTCAAGATTTTGTCTCTCAGGTGGTTGACTTGTGGTTCCGGCTTTACAGGCTCCGTGTCTTTCTCCTGCTCTTCATCTTTGCTCTCCTCCTCGATGCACTCGTCCTCCTCGCTGTCCATGGGTTGAGGAATCAGTTGGTTTCCGACGAACACGTAGGTGTTGATCCTGCGGCGGCGGCGACAGCGTCTGCGTTTGCGCTTCTGAGACGTTCTCAGCGCGCTGTTGCGGTCGGGGGGGTCGTCGCAGGTCAGGCTGCGGAGGGTTCTGCGAATGTAGATTCTCGACAGGTCCTGAAGACTGCGAACTGTCAGCGGGGCTGCGACACACAAAGAAACATTCATTAATAATTATGGTTCTCTAGCAGCTGTTCTGAAACTACAGCCTAAACAAATGTCAGTAAAATAAGGCAAAATTTTCTTTTTTACACTGCATTGTGATGTCGGAACGAACGAAATATGAATTTTACAGAAAAATTCACAGAATTTCACATTTGGAGTTATTGTATTTTACAGTATATATGAGCTCTTTGTTCGCAAAAATACAGGGTTTCTACCAAATATTGTCTGAAAATGTTTCCGTTATACAGTAGTTTTAGAAGTATTACCAAAAGCAGTTTATTTCATCAAAATAAAATGAAGCCTCTCTCCTGTTTTTGAACAAAAACCCACAATATCTCCTGTGAACAGCAGTTTAAATTCCAACTCTGGAATCACACCATATACTTCTTATATCTGCAAACAACACAATTCACAGGTGGGAACGGATAATAAATGGAACAGAATTTAGGTTATGAATGGAGTTGGCGTGTCGCTGCGCGTTTGCGATTTGTTGAATTAATCTGGCAGGGAGGGTTTCCTTGTGCTTGGAAACATTCCTGGTGGCAGCTGATTGGACAGAAGAGTGTGATGTCATAGAGGGGGTGGAGACTCACGCAGCACTACAGCTTCGGGCTTGTTGCCGTCGGTCCGGTTCTGCTGGACAAGAGGAGCAAATGACACGGCCAGGATATTCTTACTCTCCCAGGAGCTCTGCCCGGTTCTGGTTATCTGAGTCAGCTGCAACAACACAAACACACAATAACCCTGCTAATACACACACACATATATATACACATATACACAACATGTGTGTATGACAGACAGACAGACAAGCTGAAAGACTTGGGAGTCACTGTGGTTGCTGGGACACACTGAAGGGCTTGTTTTTTAAATAGACTTAAGTTACATCACAGATATAAACGACATGAAAAACCAGTGTTCAAATACTGCTTGTATGTATGTGTGTGTGTATATGTATGTATGTGTGTATGTATGCATGTGTGTGTATGTGTGCATGTATGCATGTGTGTGAGTGTGTGTAGGTGTGCATGTATGCATGTGTGTGAGTGTGTGTAGGTGTGCATGCATGCATCACGCTGCAGGTCACCTGATCTTCTATTGGCATGACCAGAATTCCTCCAACTTTCAGCAAGATCTTCATGTAGTTCTCGTGGTCCTTCTGGACTCCTGCGCCGCAGTAAATGCGATCGTACTGGTGGCTGTCTGAGGAAATCTCCAGACAGTTTCCCACCACAAAGTGAGGCTCGCAGAACTCGAACCTGAAACGACATTTAACACGATATAAACGTTCAGATACAACTTTATACAGTAACACTTTTTAACCTCGGGTTATGAAACCTGTTCTGGGGTCTATATTAGGATCTCATAAATATGCAAATAAGAAATCCTGAATACCTGAGTAATATCTGGTTCATTATTAACCCAGGTTTAAGTATGACCACAGATTATGTTTACCTAGGGTTAAGAATGAACTCATAATAGGGTTAAAGGATTCAATGCTTATTTCACAAACATTTTTCTTTATGAATTAATGTTCAGCAATGACCTACAGCATCTTTGTTCCTGGTATACTGAGAGCTGACAGGACTGTTATTGTGAGTATAAACTGATTGATATAACACTTTATTATTGTTATCAACACACAACAGGAACTGTAATAGAGAGGCGATGGTTTTTATTGAGTAATCGTAGGACGTGTAAAAGATATTGATATTTAATAAATTCATCGTAACAAGAAATCTCTAAAATCTCTTATCAGCACACAGATATTATCACACACAAGAGCTCCCAGCTAACAGGGAATGTTCTCAGAACGTTAACTAACATTCTGCAAATGTTACAGCTAGTTTAAAAAAACTAGTAACACAGTAACATTAATAGAATGTATTTATATCATATATAATGAATCAAAAACACTATTTTATGTAGTTATTAAAATGTTTAGAAAACATTTAATTATAAATGTTACAAAAATTATAAAATGTTTGAATAACGTTCTTGTAATAAAGCGTTAACATAAAACTGGGCATTTTGAACATTCCCAACATTTTTTACGTTTTTGTTACTTAACAGAACGGCAGAGAAACATTCTTACAACCTAAACTGTTAGCTGCATTTCTGTCATACATTCTAATGTCATTAAATTGAGTTAAAGAATAACGCAAAAGAAATGTTGAACATGCCTGTCAAACGTGTCGCTGTTTTTGATAAAATCATCGAGTCTTTCTTTCGCGTATTCCACCACATCTCTGTGCAGCTCCACACCGTGGTTCACCCCAAACGGACCTGCAGACAAATCACAACAAACTCACAACCTGTTGCTATGTGGTTGCTAGGGTGCTGGGTCAACTTGGCCATTGCGGTCTATTATTACCATGTATATACCTTAAGGCCCACCTGCTAAATAAGATGCTAACATCCAGAATTCATAAACGGTTTATGCAAATGATATTCATATTATCCTTATATGAATGTCTGCTAAACCTGTTAGCGTCACATTTATGCATTAACCAGAAAGTGGCTTGTAGTGCATGCTGGGTAAAAGTTTGTGTCCTGTGTGTGGTCAGATCTTTACCTATGATCAAGCCCACCATGGTGCTCAGATATCCGGTTCCACTTCCCAGATTGAGGAAGGACAATCCCTGCTGGAGCTTCAAAGCCTCCATCACCTCCGAGTAGATACACGGCGCTGAGAGATGGATGTTTCCGTGTTTCCATGCCAGGTCCTTGTAAGCATTGTCTCTGTAGCCTTCCAGGTAGTAATCGCCGCGGTCTATGGCTCTGAAGGCCTGCTCCACGTGCTCCGTGCGGATGTACTGGGCTTCTTTCAGGTTGTCTATCAAATCGTCGTTATCCTCACCGGCGCTCACGGCTCCCCCCATGTTCCCCTCGCAGCCACGGAAAAAATAAATAAAGGAAAAATGCAGAGGAGGTGAGAGACGGAAATCTAGAGGGATCTTCACATCCAGATGAAACGTGTGCGAGAGGCTCTCCGCAGGGACACCGATGCTTCTCTCTCACACAAATCACTTCAGACCATTCTCAGCTCCTGCAGACACAACGGGTGACAGTTTAGATCTTACACATCTCCGTTAACTCTATCGTCTGGGATATGGGGTTAAAAAACTGCTGTGTGAGATCTTCCATGTCACCTGATACCTGCCGGGTTCGATTCCTCAGGCAGGTGTAACGTGATGTTATCAGACAGACACAGCTTTAATACTGCAGAGAAAATGTGTTTTGTGTCCCTAATAACAATAAAAAATATATCGGGGTAGTTGACATAAATTTGTGACAGTCTCACCCACAACGCTTGTCTTGTAAAATTCCTTTAAATGCATTTTTTATCACGGCTTTTAAAAGGTGCTGTAAGTTTCTGAGAATCGCAGCTGATATTTGAAACTGACACCCAAATAAACACACGTCTCCTTTATTGCTCCGCCCCCAAAACCACAAACAAGCTGTGCAACCCTGGCAAAGACTGGTAAAGACCCCTTATTGCTGATTGGCTACGAGAGCGTTATTGTGTTGCTGTGATCGGTCCGATCCACCTTTTGTCCTATTCACAGTTAACAAATATGCTTTTTTTGTATGTTGATATAAATTTTCTTTTCAACACTTATTGCACATTTAAATTGAGAAGCTACATATATTTGTCATGCAGTGGGAACATCTGAAGGAATCGATCATTCAAACGTGATGTTTTTACTCCTCTGTATGTTGCTCTAAACAGTTTGTTGTTGTTCAGTTTCTGTCGCTGTGTGGAAGTTTACAGACACCTCACCTGTCAAACTCAATCAAAGCATAACAAATATAACCCATATGACGCTGCTTTTGACATCACGGTCTGTTACTCACACAAACAGATCATACAGACAAAAACAGAACATGAACCATATAGACAAGATGTGTTTTTCCTTTTAGCTGTTAAAGAGACAGTTCACACAAAACCGCAAATTCTCCCATCATTTACTCGCCCTCATGTCATCCAAAACTGAGACTTTTTTCTTCTGTCAATCACAAAAGAAGAGAAGATATTCTGAGAAATATTTAGGTGGTTTTGTGTCCATACACTGAAAGTCAATACGTGCCATAGTGGTTACCAACAAACTTTAACATTTCTTTTTGCTTTCCTCAGGCGCCAATAAAATGAAAAAGGTTTTGCATGACGGCAAGTAAATGAAGGAATAATTATCTTTATTGATGTGCAAAAATGAAAAATGGTGATTACAGCATCTAAAAAAAAACACTTAAGTAAGCACAGTTAATATATCGGCACACTTAACACTTGAAAGTGTGCTGGCACTTATGAGTGTATAGAAATACACTTCACCGTTTAACAGCCCCTTAAGTAAGAGCAAACTAATGTGTGCAAATAACATTCAGGCTGCAGGAGAAAATCTTCAAGCATCAGTTCACTGATAATTGAGTTCAGCTGAATCTGTAACCTCAAAGATCTGCGTGAACCCAAAGCAGATCTCAATTTAAACAAAACAAACAAACCAGAGCCGTATTTACCGCGCTTTACAGCAACTCAAAGCCTGCAAAGTGATACACACCATTTACAGAAATATGTTTGTGTTCGCTGCTCCAATTTGCACCGACTGACTGACACACTTCTGCAAAAGAACAACTTGACCACTGAGGTACAAAACAGGCACATGTTAATTCTGAAGCTGTGCTTTTGTAGCCGCATCTCCTGCTTTTCTTCTCGCTTTTTCTTCTTTTATTGGCCTTTGAGTTTCCTGCACTAAAAATACAGCAGGGAGAGAACAGGTTCAAACCACCTACTCTCTTTTGTCCAAGACCTGATAGCTACCCTAGAGAGTCCAGTGGAGTACACAGCTTCTAAAAGAGAACAGCCCCTATTACATTTCTCTCTCTGTTGTGTCCAATAACAACCTCATCATTGTGACACTGGAAACAAATAAAGCGGAAAAGCGGGAGAGGCTAGCAAGAACAGGCTAGATTTAAAAGCACAGGATGAAATCCCCGCTTCAAATGTTAAATCAAAAGCACAATAATATATCATTTAACAGGTAAGTGGGACATCCTATCACTGTATTCTGACCGAATGCAACGATTGGACGGACATTTTAAAGCGATCGGCATCAGAATGTAAAGGAGACTTTTAAACAGACAGTCACATAACAGAATAAAGAACGACCGTTTATCTCTCATTACTAACTGGTTGTTGAGGGCAAGTTAAGCAACTGTTTGGGTTGTTATTGGGTTAACAGTGAAACAGGAACAATTAACTGGAACAGTCTGTTATAAAGCCGGGCTGATCCATCATTAACATGTTTATACTTGCTGGTTGCATAATTGCATCATTATCACTGAATACAAACCAGAACTGGACCAGAACAAACCTGTTCCACATTCCTCAGCACCACCGACCAAAGACATGTTCACGAGAAGACACCATATAACTTTCCAGTTTATTTTGCAATGAAATTAAACTAAATGAATGCATCTATCTCAGTCCAATCTGAACCTTCTGACGTCTAAACATTCATTCCAGTCTATCGTTTATAAAAAATTCAACTCAAAATGGGAAACATTTACTTTAAAATAGTTTGAGTTGAGTTACAGTGAGTTACAGAGGCGGGTACTTGACAACTTAAATCCAGTTGTAATTCACTTGTAAGACTCAGATAACTGTGTGATGTTGTGCTCCTATGTTAAATGAATCGTTGGGTAAAAACAGAGAGACACACAACAACGAAACACAACCTACCCAGCAGAGAACATGCATAAATTTAGCATAATATAATCAATAATATGAGTTTCATGACATTTAAGCACAATTCACTATATCACTATAGTTATTGTCTTTCTTAGTTCAGCACAGGCCTAAAGCATAATACTTTAGTTATGTCTAAATACTATTACATAATACATGCACACTATATAATGAGAATCTTGTGTTTTCTTAATGGTCCTTAACATAGACTTCATGCATTTATGCAAAATATTATAGTATCATTATTTTTCCTTTTGAGATGAAAGTTGGCAATGCTGGGCATGTTGTTGACATCACAAAAACAACATCAACAGCATTTTTTACAATTATATGAAAGTAAAACAGTGTCGGTGTGCGGGTTTGATTGTTAATGTGATAAAATGTGATTATATTTCTATGCAATAACGCCGGAGTCGAATCAGCCCGTTTAAAATGGACATTTAAAGCAACAGCATCACAACATCGATCTCAACAAAACTGCACAAAAATGGCGCTAACACGTCACGAAATGATAATAATTCATTCCTCGGACCACGATTCCTGTCGAAAGTTGACCGAAAACCTTTATTTGTTTGCGTCGAGCGGCGTCAGATGTACACGTTACGTGGATGGGGACTGGCGTCAGGACGCGCGCCCGCTGAAGTCGATGCGTGCAGATGTAGATCTGCGCAGTCGTCGACGCAGTGGAGTTAAATGACTTATAAAACACTTCATACATCCGCACTGCGTTATAAAACGTTTAACGACCCCTGCGACCCCCATCGAGGTGCCCGTTTGATCCCGAGACGTTATCTAACATCCCAAACGCGTTTGTCGAATAAATAAACAATTGAGGGCAAATAAAGGAAGACATATAAACAATAATCGCATGCTGAGATGCTCAGATCCGCCATAATCTTCAGTCAGGACTTGCATAAAGAACAAACACACAATTTATTTAATAACGAACCAGTACTCGTGCAAAACTTGATATTTCACATATTTAGAAAAACAAACAATGCATCGTGCATCTGACCTTATATTTACATATTTTATAATAAATATTTGTAAATATTAATAAATCAAACAACTTTTCATTCGCAGGGAGGAATCAAATGTTATTCGGTGGCTTCGTTGAAACTGTTTCGTGACATTTAACCACTGCAAGACGAGGAAAAGCAGGAAGACGAACCTGGCTGATCAAACCGTCTAAAAACAACAACAAGCATCCATGCACGGTTAAAAACATCAAATGTCGTGTTTTGCATGCGTGAAATCGACCCCGTTGGCTTGCATTTAAATGTTTGCCACATGTACATTCTAAACAAAAATGTCGGCAAAAATGTCGGCATTATCTCTGCGGAAACAACAATATCCACTGACCTTAACGACGAATCCATGAGTCTGTTAACTTTTGCACAAGCCAGAGAAATGCCTGCACGTCAAAGTTGGTGTTTTTGAACGATGTAAAGATCGATGTAAAGAACGATGTTTTTCTCCAAGAACAGCTGAGAGGATGTAAACACACGTCACGTGGTGCGCAGAAATCAAGCTGCGGATATTGGGAGGCACGTGTTGCGCTATTGTTTACGACACAACGACTTGTTTTCTTCAAGGGGCGCTCGGTGGCTCAAAAAGACCCGATGCTCATTGTGCTGCGTTCACATATTAAAGCGTTTGTAAACTAAAACATGTTCTATAGAGCCTGTTGATGCGCGTCAGCTAGTTATCGCAAACGATTGTGATTGGTCTGTCTTTGTCAGCGCTTAGAAAAACAACGGGTGTCATATGACAGTTCTGTTCCTATCATAGTTCAGCAGCGGTCAGTAACGACGCTGATGAACTTTATTTAGCATTACATTAAAAACACGCAACAAGAAGATTATAAATAAGAAAGTTATTATTTATAATCGCAGTATATGGGCCGTCATGTCCCGCCCATTATAGAGGGTCTGCTAATGCTAACTGCCGCTCTGTCTCGTTTCTGTAGACTGCGGGCAGCGGTTTATATCACCGCCCGTTTTCCGACTTGTCCCGCCTTCTACTTCGTGATTGGCTATAAGGCTGAAAAGTCAGCAGCGATTGGATCGTTTATGCATCTGTCATATCGACGCATAAAGCGTAGCGAATCGCGACCAGGAGAAGGCGGGGCTTGTCAGAATATGGGTGGGATTTTGGTTGTAGATTAAACGCGTTAAGAATGAATAAAACCACATTTTATTTATAATTGAACACATGCAAGATTAGTGCAACGTTTTAAAACCATCAGTTATCACAGAAACGACTTACATGTTACTGTACGTCAAGAGTTTGAGTGGTTGAACAAACAAGATGTTTATTATCGAATTGCATGGTATTCTGTAAAACTAGATCAACTGTTGCTCATTCACATCCGTGCAAACCATATAGTCCCAAATGATAGATGTGGAGGCCATGTTTACATCTGAAACACCCACCATGTGCATGCAGGGCTGCATCACTGCATGCTGAATTAATCTGAACATGAGCAAAGGTGCTGTCTGGTATGAATACAACCCGGATTAAGACATTCATTGAGAGTGTTTATCATATCACAGCAGCCTCTGCACAAGGAGATAAACTAACAGGGAACATTCTCAGAACACTGGCTAATGTTCTCTAAATGTTCTCTTAAAGTTATCAAAAAACAGCCTTCTTAGTAGATTTATCACATCAAAAATGTTAGTGGAATCGAGCAATAGTCTCATAACCTAAAAGTAACGTTAATACAATCTCAAAACTGGACATACTTTCAACATAACATTTTAAATGTTTGTATTACTTAAAGAAACGTTATGTAAACGTTCTTACAGCCTAGAATTGTCGGCTGGGTATTTAGTTACCATGCTGACACAGCTGGAATGGTTTGATTCTCTATAGGCCACTCTTCCCTGTTGACTCTACTTGCCCTCTTGCCTCCATGGAGTCCAGTTCTACTGGGAAATTATTTTTATAAAATGACTTTAAAATTAGAAGGTGTCAGTTTATACATGTGGACATTGTTTCAACTAAAGAGAGCATCACTTCTGTATAATGATGTAATACATCTGCAAAACCAGGCCTAAAAACATCAGACCACGATAGTCAAACACTTAACCAAGTGCCTAAAAATAACCGTGCAGTGGTAATACAGTATGTAACAACACTTAGACATCTTTACCCTGCGATAAGGCTGTAGAAGTCATGTTAACTTTAACAAGCAATAAACAAACAACCTGTTTCATGTTTCAAGTCTCAGTGAACTAAAATGTTTATCCAATCACTGCATTCGGTGTGAGCGCTTTAAACTGAGGGCCGTATCTTATGCTTTCAAAGCTTGGTTACTGTTGCTAACCTCTCCAAAACTGCCTACCCATGCTTTCATATTTGTATTAAATTTCTGATAGATAATTATATACAGATAATTTTAAAATGTAACAAATCCAGTTAACAAATAACCCAAATAACATATTTGTTTTACTACATTATCAATTCAAATCAGTGTCTCGTATAAAACGTTGTTTATTATACATAATCTATAGGAGGACTGCGGTTTAAAGTTTAAAACTGTGTTAAAAAAAGTTGAACTTCCTGTGTGCAGCAGTTCCAAATGAGCAGAGACAGTTTTACAACATGCCCAAGGGCTCCTCTGTAAATGCATCTGCCGGATCTCCTGCAGCCGTGGGTCTGCTGCAAGCTCTTCTGAAGGCCAGAGGGCTTCAGCACCGATACCCACAGCTGAACACCAGACCTCTGATGTTAATGCATATTCATGAACCGCAGCAGTGGATGCTTAATAACATTTGAAGCCCCGCCCAGTCACAATTTCTACTCAATAGAAGCCACGCCTCCTCCATTAGATCAATGAGGTATGCAAATGCATAATTTGACAGGCAAGAAGGACATGTTATCATTGCATTGCATGTTTTAAGAAATAAGGTCTACCTGTAGCCCATCTTTAAGGAACTAAAATCAATAAATATGTTTGTGTGACTGAATGTTATTCACCTTTTTGTTTTCACAACTTCTAAGTTTATATCCACCTGCAGAGTCGTTTTTCATTTCCAGGCTTTTATCCAGAGGCCTGAAGTGTTTTGTGCCTGAAGGTTACATTCAATCGCCATCTGCTGGTGGGCATGAAAACTGCGTCTTCATCTCTCCAGCCCCAAACTGTGTTTTTGGAGGTTGGTGGATTGTGTCGGTGGATGTGTTGTGTGAATCAAAACAAACTACAGTACTTCTCATATAATCTCTGATAAAAGCAGTAGGAAATGTGAAGTTTGTTCTGAGAAAAACCTGTATTTACCTGTATTTGTTTGTAGGTTGTTTTTTAACAAGTGCATTTATTGCAACACCAAGCGACTATATCAAGAAAACAACGTATCAATTGTTTATATCATTTGTTTGTGTATTTTAATGCATTTTACAAAACTCAGATTGTAGGTTTTGGGGTTATAACCTGCAATTAAAATCTGCATTGATGTTTTACACTGTGTGGAAATGGAAGCGTTTAAATAACGTTCCCTATGGTAATGCTGTGTGACGTTGTATAATTCATGCTATAGAGATCATTTCAATAGTTTATTTCTACCATTACACAAACTGTACAACACAGCTCAGTACTGCTTATGAAATTTTAAAAGTGTAAAGAAATCCTGATATACAAACTACTCCAACTGAAAAAAACAAACATCCTTTAAACAAAACAAACTAAATCATTTACAGTACTTGTCGTATACTATGTGTTTATCTTGTACACAAAAAAATTCATAGCACATTACAAAACATCAAATACAAAAAGGAAAAAATAAATATTCCTCACAAAACTTCCTGAGCAAACAATCTGTGGTTCATAAATTAAAAATTAGGAATTACAAATAACTTAATGTAGTTAAATAAACGTTAAATAAATGTTTTAACAAGCGATTTGATTCAGTTTATGGATAGTTGAATTCATTGTTTATTTGGTCAACAAATATCATGTTTTTATTCCATCAAATTACTGTAAAATCAGCTTGAACAGTTTTTGACACCATCGATGGACAGAACTAGAATAAACTAAACGCCGGATCTAGTCAAACGATAGTAATGAATAAAGCATATTTTACACCTGTGCTGCTCCAAATAAACGCCAAATAACATTAAAAAAGTGCGAAAGGGGTCGATTTAGTTTTCAGAGAAGTTTTTGAAAAGTGCTGCGACTTTGAGGCTATTGAGGCTGAACTGGGATTTCAAATATTGTTTGTATTGCATGTTGTTATACGGGGAACCATTTTAATATACGGTTCCCACAAGAACTGTTAAATGCTGTTTCACTAAAGGTTCCTTCCCAGCTAACAAAAATGTTCCCTCAAAAATATTCATGCAGTAACAGAAGTTTTTGAATGTTATATATAATAAATAGTTAGTGAAACGTTTTGCGGAAATGATTTAAAAATGTTCTCATAACCAATAATGTTAATAAAGCGTCTAATAAACTGGTGATTTAAATGTTCCTTTAACGTTTTTATGTTTTGTAACCTAATGGAAACAACCTAAAATTGCTTTTACAACCTAAAATTGTTAGCTGGGTTGTAGTGCAAAAAGGTTCTTTAGACTACAAAGGGTAAAACAAATGGTTCTTCTAGAACCTTTGACTGAGTGGTTCTTTAGGGAACCGAAAATGGTTCTTCCATGACCTTTCACCTTTCTAGTTTATAGCTTTGTGTCGCTCACAACAGACCGTGTGTAACCAGCAGAGTTATTTAAGTGTTTTTGTAGAACCATACAAAAACTTAAATAATGAGAAGTGCTTTGAAAAAAAAACAAACTATCATCCATTAAAACAAAATGAACGTCAAACTATTTAGGAGCCGCTGCTTGTTTCACAGAAGCCAAATGTTGAAAAGTTCAGTCCGACAGAATCGGATCGTTTAACACTTGAGCCCTGTTTTTACAAGAATATTTTGATACATACTGAAAATGGTTTATAAACAGAGCAGGTAAAGAGAGTTTAGAGGCTTTTCATTTAGAAAATAAATATACTGCGCAATTAAAAGAATCACCATTCACAGAATACTGCTCTAACACAAAACAATATTTCCATGTACTCATTTACATTTAGGCACATAAATGCACAGGCATGTGTGCACCAAAGGCAGTTTATATGAACACAAACGCAACTCATTTAGCATTTTTTCTTCTGTGTGGATGTTTTTGCTCTGGCCCGGGTTTCTGTACAGCTGTGTGAATAGTTCACATCACGTTTTGCTTTGCAATCTGGATAAAGGTCAAAGATTTTTGGGTTTTGAAACTGCACAGAGCGATACTGCTGTTCACCGACAGGGGGCGCAAGCAGACAACTTTCCTCCTTACAGCTTGACGTCGCTTATCAATAAAAGACATTCTGAAGGATAGAAACTCCTTGTTATTGTACAACGAATGCAGATCAAATTAAACTCACAACAGGTAAAATCGGCCTAAGATCCTTTTGGAATTGCAGCAAAAATCCCATCCAACGATTAATGATAGCAATAAATAACTAATAAATAAATAAATAAATAAATTGATAAATAGTTTCCATGAATAAAGATAAATATGCAGCAAGAATATAATAACACACAAAGGAACAAACACGGAGTTAAGTCAAGCAAACCCATAGGAAATAAATAAGTGCAAAAGGAGGTAAAATCTCACAAAAAAGGAAACGGTTTAGCGTTAAAAATGTGGCTGGTATAGTTCAGTGCAATGATTCTGAAATGACTTGTTTTTATCTTTTTTTTACGAGACATATCTTGCACAGACAGAACCAGCCTCTGCAGCCGCTCGGCCCGGTCGCACCCGGACCACAGAACCATTGTTTGGCCTCACACATGAATGCCCTTTATGGCCTGTCTGATACTGTCTAATAAGGCTTTGCATTCGGGCGAATACTCGTGTTCAGAGCTGTTGTACATGTCCGTTAGCGTGTTGACATAAGCTTCAAAGTTCTGCTCGTTTATCGGACCCTGGAAAACATTAAAACAACATTTACATTCAGGAGATGTACACAAACAATGTTGTTGTTTTCAAGGCCTGCAAGAATTTACCATGGTAACTTTTTTGTTCATGCCGAAATCTGTGTGACATGTCATTGCTTTGTTTGGTGACAGTGGTAACTATTACCTGGTTAACAGTGTTAACTAGTATTAACCACACTACAGTTGTTACCGTAAACACACTGTTATACCCGATCTTTGAGTAAAGAAGTATTTCATGTCATATATTAAATATAATTTTTTTACACACCACATAAAACACATTGAGGTTATTGACACATTTTCTACAGTGTGGTGTTATCATGGTAAAATTATGCAAATGACTTCATGCAGTGTTTAGACAAACAGCTCAGTATGAAATGTGTGTCAACACCAGCGAACAATTTTACGTTGGGAGAATGTTTCTCTGTTTCCATTGAGTAACAAAAACGGACACCTGTTTGAACCGCTTTATATGTCATATTAACATCATTGCTTGGTTACAGGTGCATTATTTAAACATTATTAATTCTATAATGTTATTAAAATGTTCCATAGACTAAATAAGAATAACGTTTGTGATATATATGATATGTAACGTTAAAAAAATGTTCTTATAACGGTACTGCCAGAACATTTTTGTAAAACATTATAATATTATAATATTATTATATAATATTATTATCCAATGTTAGCTGGGTGTTGGCTGGGTGTTATTCTGTATGAACTCAGGAGAATTTTAGCATCTCACCATCTGAGGCAGCTGTATGTCCGTCAGACTGTTGATGAGAGCCTGACTGAGTCGCGCTAGTTCCTTCAGCAAACTGTCATTGTGCTGCTCAATGATTTTATTCTCTTCTTCTATGGTTTTTAGGTTGCACTCCATGGACGAGATCTGCTGGGGCAGAATGAGGACAACAATTCAGCTCCTTTAGCTCTGAAACTACATTACCCACGATGCTCAGCGCCTGACAGGAATTTTCATTGGCTCACAGCAGGTTCTTTACCTGAGTCTGAAGGTTTAGCATATCTGCTTCTATTTTCTGATTGGATTCATTTAGCTCCTTAATCTCATGATCCAAGTGCTGCATGTCTTCATTATTTTCCACACCTGAAACATAAGCAGAACCTTTGAGATGAACATCAACACTTCCATCCGTTCCGCCTTCAGCAGTGTTTGGAGAAGCAGAAGATCTCACCACTGCTGGTTTTGAGTTTGATGGTCATCATCTCATCATCTGACAGTTTTCTTCTGATGCTCTGAGCGTTGAGAGGACAACCTGATAAACTGAAGACACCACAAATTTGAACATCAGTTTGAGTCATTTGCGGGTTGAGAACAGCAGATGATACGTGCGGGAAATTATATATGCAAGTTTGACTTAAATTAGAAAATAAATGGATATTTACAAACATTTTGTAAATCAGAGTGTTGCACTAAGAATTACTGACCATCTCTGTGGCGGTATATAAGATTATATATAAATACACACGTTTATATAATCAACAGTGTGTATTTAAACATTTTTTAACAATGAAGACTTAGAAATACAAATAAAAACTAAAATAAATCTACATATTTTTTGAACCACTGAACCATAAACTTTATTTTTTAAGTCAGCTGAATTTGAATTCCTTCAGTAAATGTATTTAAATATCATTCAAAGACAAGGAAGTTTAACATTAATTGTTCTGGTGTGTCGTGTTTAGGATGGATTCTCACCTCCTGTGTGTCACAAACACATTGTTGGCGTGACCGAGTCCGTTGCATCCCGGCAGCGGACAGTGCGGAAGTTCCTGTTTGCACAACTTCCATGAGAAGGCCGATCCGTTCATGGAACTCTCCTTCTGACGCTTGGCAGCGATGGGACAGCTTCCTGCGCTCCGGTGGGATGTGTATTTTCCCGACACGTGACCCTGGCCGTCACAGCCGACCACTGGACACCTGAAACACACAGAAGAAAATTTGAAATCACTGTTTAATGAACAACACGACGACCAAACCATGTGATTTATGATGTTGGTGATTATTGTGATGTGTTGAGTGATTATTGTGATGTGTTGGGTGGTGACTTGTCGTTGTCTGAATCACAACAGTTGTTTTTTGCTGATTTCTGGGTCACCGCTACCAAAACACCCACAGATGCGTGACCCCCAGCCTGCTTAATTTAAAGCCCCCTTTTGTTTGTACTCAACTGTTTTTAAAACTCAACACAGTGTCTGAGATAATCTCTTGTTTGAGACAGAACTGAACTAGTTTTGGAGCTTACAGTGTGTGTCTAAACAAGCCAGTGTAAACATTCTACTCACATCTTTACAAACACACATAAGCCCAAATACAAGCTGCTAATAAACATCCACACTGCAAAGATTTTGTTGTTTCCGTCCGGCCGTTTCGTCTCATCCGTAAACATCCCTCTGCCCCCCAATTTGCAAAGTTGGATGTCTTTCTGAACGCCATTACGAAGATTAATCCAGTCAAATGCTGATTAAAATGTATTCAAAGCAGAAAAAACGCTCAAATAATTCTATCAACGCGCACGAAAGTCGCCATTCCACGGAAACACACTCGGGTAAATAATTACGGGCAGCGAGGTTAACGCTCCGCCGATGGAAAACATAAGCCCTGCGAGTTGAAGACTAGAGCGAAGAGACGCCCGGCCAATTTATCCCTCTGCTCACCTTCCCTCGGGCAGTAATGGAATGACATAAATTGCACATAATTGTTGCGAGTCCTCCACAGGGGGAAAAAGGCACATGATTTGGGGGCACTGACCTCCTTCCCTGATAGCCTGTATTGGGAGAGGTGAGGGGTTATTTTGGATAGTACAAATAGCTTGTCAGCAGGACTATATGGAAAAGGTTGTTACGGCTGTTTCGCCTGTAATATAGTGTCTAAAACAAAAAACATTACAACTTCTGCATTGGGGGCTGGGGCTCGTCTGTCCAGACCACCGGACCACAGAGATGGACCATATGGCCAACAATTTACAGTAATGTTGCAACATTACAGATGCATCGGGAGCCTGTTTTTCCATGTTTTTCCTGTTTTTCCATCTCTTTCGCTGTGTCTCTCACTTCCCACTTTAATGTGTGCGGATCTCTTCCCGTTTAATTCCTAAGCTCCCGTCTTTGCATTAGTAATTAAAAATGAAAAACTCGCAGATGTATAAATAGGAAAAGCCGTCACTCCGGGTTTGACTTTGGATTTAAGGCTAGAATCAATTCAATTAATTTTTCTTCATAGTATTATGTTGTAAAAGAGCAAACGGCTGCATTTATTGTAATTAAATGAGATCTTACATCCACACAAGGAAATGTTTAACTCTGTGAATTAAACAGAGAAGCTTTCAGAAAACAGTTTTGCTACAAATGATGTTCAACGTACTAAAACTGACAGCGATGCTTTTAAAAACAAATTATGGATTTATAAAATGCAGATTCCCCAAAACAAGCCCATTTCTGTTTTACATGTGTGCTCTGGAAATAATTCACCAAAATGGCTTTTCTGTGTATTCTGGTAAACACACAGAAAGTTGGTAACACATTACAGCAAGTTCTCATCTGTTAACTTGAGTTAACTACCTTGGTTAACCTCGGTAAAACTCACAACAAAAAATCTCAACAGCATTTACTTTAATCTTATCTAATCTCTTTTCTGAAAAACATTTATTAATACATTTTACGTTTAAAGTGGAAATGAAAGCACAATGACTCAACATGATCAATCAATGAAAGATTTGCATCAACATGAACTCAGATTTAATGAATGGCATAAAAACATATTGTTTATTATTAGTTCCTGTTAGTTAATGCATGAACCAATGTTAACAGAGAGAACCTTCTTGCAAGGTTTTCTAAATGTTTATACTACGTTAAAAAACATTAAAGGGATGTTGTGGATTGAACCCAAATGAAAACACATTTGCATCTCATTGTTTTGTTCTTACTTCATCTCTGGTTCCTCTTTGTCCTCTTTGCTTGGCGTCAGCTTCAAACCTCCCTTTCTGGCGCGAGGGCATCCCGACAGACTGCAGGGAACATGACATATGTGAGGAACCTTTGAGAAGTTCACGCATGCAGACGCGTGCGTGGAGAAGATACGGCCGCCGCGTTCACCACGCTTTGACACCTGTCGTGTTTTTATTGAGCAGAGGTCGTTACCTCAGCGCTCGTGAAATGCCACATGCGCTCAATCTTTATTATTTTAAGCATGTGAGCAATTCTATAAGAGCCTTACATCTCAAATGAGTCACTGCTGTGTTCGGTATTAAACATTAACCTATAGAACAGGAATAACAGGCTGTGTGGCTAACAGGGAACGTTCTCAAAACACTGGCTAATGTTTCTCAAAGGTTCTCTTAAAATGATCTCAACACTTTCTTTCAGTAACATTAGTAACGTTCCAGGAACATTCAAAATACAATTATTATTGTATTTGGAAACATTGGGAAAACGTTTTCACAACCTAAAATTGCTAAATGTTCCAGTAAGGCTCTTATTGTATAAATTTCTTTGTTACTGAGGCTCACCTCCTGTGAGACGCGTAGTTTCCTGTCACATGACCTGAGCCGTCACACCCAGGAGTCGGACATCTGTCATAAATATATTAAAATACGATGATATTGCTAATGAATAATTTATTATTTTAGATTCTTGCTGTTTAAATTCAGTGTAAACGGAGGACTAAAATCGTGAGGTTAGTTTTATAATATTTCATGAATTTATCATTAAAAAAGTAATAATTCTTACTTTAGCTCCTGAGAATTAGCAGCCATTAGCGACTTCAGAGTTTTATCGGCCAGTGGGCAGCCGGACACACTGCGAGAATAAACACAAAAGACAAGCTGTATTCATTCACACATTCATTTATTATTATATCTCAAATTTGGTCAAATATTGTTTTGCTGGAGGAAAATAACTCATGGAGGATGCCGGTAGGCGGGTCCCCTCACCTTCTGTGCGACGCGTAATTTCCTGTCACATGACCACTGCCGTCACAGCCTGGTGTGGGACAACTGCAGAGACGAGAATCTTACATTTCATACAGCGCAAATTTAAAAACTTCAGATATTTGTGGGCCGGATATAAAGCACAACAATATTTAAAGACCCTTAAAATTTCTACCCAGTAAAATATTCTAAAACTTCAACTAGATAGTAGAAAGAAGTATTTTTATTATACAAAGAGCAAAACACTTAAACGTTTCTTATATTTTAGTTGTTATTAGTTGTTTAAATTCTTGTTTTGTCTTATTTTAAATCATTTTTGTTCATTTTTGAGACCCCCTTGGAAGATTGTTGTTGAGAAACACTGTTACGGACACTTAAAATGTTAAATATTGTCACATAAAAGCATTTAGCATAAGCGTGACCTGAAGACCCCCAAACAGAACAGAGATATAAAAACAGCCCCTCAGATATCTTAAATACCTCATTAACTCTTTCTTGCTATCTCTTATGAGCATCTTGTTTTTTGCATTTGTCATATTCGCGTCCCCGTTGTAAACTTTGTCCTCATGTGTGGCCTTTTCCAACGGATCCATCTGAAACAAAAGACAGGAAGTCAAAACGCTGGAACACATACCGTGAGTGTGTGAGAGCCTGTTCTTATGAGTTTACATCCAACTCCTCTAATCTCACGCTATTTTAATGGGCGAGTGTGTGTAAAACCCTTTGGATTGACTTATTTTTGTAGGTAAGTATCATTGAGCACCAGATGTCGGGGGGGTATCAGACGAATAGACAAGCGTTTCTGCTCGTTCTTTCATTCTAAAGAGGATCAACAGTTTTCAGAAACATTTTTCTGCGATTTCTTTTGCGTTCTGATACGGTGGCGGAGCCTCACGTCCTGCCCACGCGCGTGGCTGCCTGAATGAGATAATACTGATGAATAAACACAAAGTTAAGATGCTTGTATTGGGCTTTGTGAGGAACATTTTCTTCCGGTTGTGCACCAGTAAACGTGTGTTAGACGCTAAATGTGGTTTCCTGCAGTGGAGATATTGTTGCTTTGGCATCTGACAGAAAGATACCAAACCAATCTCTGTACGACCAGCTTTAGACCTGAAATCTTACACGATTTCACCATCATTTTTACAACACCACCATAAAGTTTGGACAATCTGACTCATTTTTATCATCACTATTTACAAACTTTTTATCTTCACGGTAACTGTCAAGTCATCAATCCAGCAAAATAAAACAAGCAGAATTACATAATAACAAAAACAACTTCAAACCAGCCATTTTGTTTAGTTTGTTCAGTTTAGACAAAAGTTCTGGTTCTGTATGTTTGCTCTCACCTCTGTGTCCTGCTGGACTGGGGTTTTGCTGAAGTTCAGCGGCGTGTCCCAGCTGTCCTGCTCGTACAGGACGCGGTAGATGGCCGGGGAGATTTGGAGACCCGCCGCTTTGGCTAGAGAAGGTTCTGGAGGGGTGAACAGAGCCTCTCCTATTGCTGGCATCACAGGAGAGTCGCTGGCCTTCTCTCTCTTCTTCTTCATGCTCAGATCCAGCGTTCCGTTCTCATCCACCTCAATGACAGGTTCCTGAATCACACAGGACAGATGGAGTTAAACATCTGACCTGCACTGAAGAACCTGCACTGGAGTTAAACATCTGACCTGCA
>JBAJNP010001968.1:0-53224 GCA_036877545.1 Yasuhikotakia modesta | reverse complement strand
TGTTTATGTTTATTAATTTCTCTGTACAAAATGGATTATTAAGCGTGTGCAGCTTGTGACGTTCCTGCACTTTTACATATAATATATAATATATTTTACACATTTTGAATATTGCAAGCCTGGTCTATAGTCATTTATTACAATTTACACATTTCATTTGACATAGTACAGTGAAACAATTAGCTAGCTGTCTTCAGATTTGAATAAAATTAACTTAATACTGTGTTCTTCTGTAAAGCAATAGTCTGAGGTAAATTGTCCGTTAAAGAATTAGAAATAATATCTTTTCCCTCACAGGTCGCTGGAGTCCAAGCGTCTGGGCGAGCCTGGGACCCCGGGCGGACAGGATTTAGAGGCAGCACTGCGTTCTCTCTCAGAGCGTCAGGAGAGCCACACATCAGAGCGGCCGTTCTTCGAGGTGGAGAGAGAGAGGAAGCTACGCGCCCTTCAGAGCGGGAGCAGCGGCAGCGGGGGCGGATCCAGCGGCTTCCTGACGCCCAATGGCAGCGTTGTCTCCACAGGAACCAATTACTCCGGCACCTCAACTCACTCGTCAGGTTCTGGCTCCTCCCGCTCGTACCTGCCTGAACGTCTGCAGATAGTGAAGCCACTGGAAGGTTGGTAAACATCCACATGTAGTGTCATAAACTGGGTCAAAATCCAAACATTTAGATATACATAAAGTTATGACATTTTTAAGGCAGCTTTTTTAGATGTTCTTCAGATGCTTCTTACCACTCTTCACAGGTTCGGTCACTCTGCACCAATGGCAACAACTGGCAAAGCCCAATCTTGGAGGCATTCTTCATCCACGGCCAGGTGTCCTTACCAAAGACTTCAGGGAGCTGGACGTAGACCTTCAGCATGTCTACAGCCTCAATGACTTTGAGGAAGATGAACCCGATCCTTCCAAATTCCCCAATCTGCTGCAAGGCACTCTGGGTAAAAAAATCTGCCTTTTTTATTTGATGTTTCAAGCAGCATTTCAGGAATAAAACCGCTCAAATAAATAAATGTTTTTCCAGTGAAATGTCCTCATTTTCTCCATTCCCCACAGCTATTGTCATGGTTTTAATCTGCCATGCTTGTAGTGTAGTGCTGTAGATAGTGTAGATTATGCATAGCTAAACTTTAGTGTGTGTGTGTGTGTGTGTGTGTTTCCTCACATCAATGCAGTCACTTCATCCAGGCTTAACATCCCTCAGAACCGTCCCACACACCCCATCACTAGCTGTCAGATCCATCATCCGTCTGTTCTCCTCTCCTCCTTCTCCACCAGGTAAGACCTGATCGCACTGCTGGTGACCTGAAGCTTATTCCAGATCTGCCATTCATACATCAAATAGACATTAAAGGATAATGGGCACAAAATAATACATTTGGGTCAGTACCACAAAGATTATCCAGGCTATATTTCACTGGAAAGAACTAAGAAGGATTGTTAAAGTCTTTTGTTCATCTTAAGATGAGAAATTTACTAAATTCACAGTCAATCACAGTTCATTCAATATTCTGTACTCAAACAGAACAATGTTTAAAAAACAAAACAGAGCTTCAAAGTCTCTGAGTAAATGAGAATACAAATAGTTTACCTTAGTGTGAATTGTTTGTCTAGGTTGTCTGTGCTTTTAGTTAACCACAGGAAAAAAAGGATAATTGAGTCTAGATATAAATACAATCCAAAATATTTTTGTGTGATTGTGTGAAATGTTTTTTTTTAGAAAATGTTTTAAGAGAAAAAATATTTCAGCTGCACCTCTTGTGTTCCTGTCAGTTTTATTTTCTTGTTTATTCTCCCTCCTTCCCTCTGTAACAGAAAACGCTGGAACCGGCTCTTTGTACAGATATAGTATCATCTTCTGTAACGTAAGAAATGTCAGGCATGATTTTTTAAACACTTTACTAGGACCATCTGAGAACTCAACGAAATCCACCCACTAACTCACTTTCTTTCTAAACTTGGTTTTTATCCATGAACATAAAGATTTTCATCAACATTATTTTGTTACTAATCTGGTCTTTTCTCCTGTACAGATATGGGGACCAAAAGTCTGAGACTATTAGGGGAAATACATTTTTTGCTTTCATTTACATTTTCTACTATAAATGATCAACACAGTAATTTGATTTAAAGGTTTAAAGTGAAAATAAAGAGTTTCTGAGACTTTTGTACCTCACTGCAAGTTTAGAGTTCTTAAATGTATATAAACATTATATATATTCATAATATATAACGACGCTTGTTTGCTGTTCTTACGTTTCATTAAGACACTAAGAAATGAATGTACTAACTCTAGACTGCATGTTACATTCAACTTGCCCTTTAAATGGTTGTTAAACTTGTTGGCTAACCTGTCATTTACTCATGAGCATGATCATGTATCTTCTCAGTTTCTAACCAAACATGCTATATTTTTCACACTAGCGTTTAGCCCTGTTTGTTTCTGGTGGGGTCTTGTTTGATTAAGTACTAAAGACCCCCATCTGACGGCATTCTGTTTTGCCCCCCAGCGTTCGGCCCCGCAGTGTGTCCGCTTGTGGGAGCTGTGAGCGTGTGAGAAGTTCATCGGGCCCCCGGTGGACTGCCAACCCCTCATCTCTCGGCCTGCTACAGCTGGTTTCAGAGCACGGAATTTCAGCTTCTGTCCAGTCCATCTCTCCTCCCACCCACCCAGCCATGACCACCCAAAACCTCACCACAGCCTCAGGGGACATGCGGCAGGACTTTGTTGGTATTCAGACAAACAGAGGACAGGGACATCAGAGCATTTTCAGCATCAATCTTGTGGAAAAACTCAGAAGTCTGGGCCTGTATAAGGTGGTTGCGAGAGGCCTGGTGGATTTTAGGAGGAAAGAAAAACCAGAGCTAAACAACAGCCCCACATGAAGCTCACAAAGCAATAAAAGAAGCATTGTGCATCGTCTTCCTGTTAGTGTGCAGCTAATCTACCCTGTTTTATTATGGGGGCTTGGTAAAAGCCATATCACCAAGACAAATCAAGTTGCTTTTGTTTACAGTTGGATGGCTTCTTTTTTAATATCTTTGGCACTGAGAGTATGGACTAAGCCAGAGTCAAATCCATCTGTTGTTTTTGTGTCATTGCATTCATACGATGTCTCTTCAGAAGGGAACGGCTGTACATTTGTTGACTTTATACTCGTCTTTTCATGTTGAGAATTTGTCACCGAAGGTCTTGCAGCCACTGCATTTTAATGTAGAGCAGAAAATGTTTCGTAGCAACACTTCTGAAAAATGCACTATATACCTCTTTTGTTTTGTTTGTCTTCAACCAAGCATTAGAGAAGTTGTAGCATGATGGCACTTTTTGAGCAATAGTTCTTAGTTCCTGGAAACAGCATGGTACATTATGTGAGGTTATGTACTGTACCTGCAAAATATACACTGTAAACATTTCTGCGCACATGCACTCACATGTATATATTGTATATAAAAACAATTTAAATGTCCTAGACACATTTTCCCCAGAAGTTTGTCACGTACATGATTGTGTTTAGTCAGATTCACTGATGTAAGTAAAAAATAGTGATGCAATTTCCTCTGCGGTGCCCAACAACCGCAAACAGTAACACACCAACAGTTAATTGCTGTATATTTACAATTATATACCGTACATATGTAGAGTCATCTTCAGCTAAAATCTATACAACATCAAAAACATTGTGTCCATTTACATCTGTTAACCAAATCCACTCTTGAAAGTGTCAGTATTTGTCGTTGTGGTTTTCAGAGAGCCATGAAATCATAGAAAAAAACAAATGATATATATTTTAAAACAGTCTTAAAGTCACTCTTACTGTAGAATATGTAAAGCCTTGACACTCAAATGTTGTGTTTTGTCACAAATGAGCCCACTGTATGAACTGTTCTGGGAACTGTGCAAACGTTGTGTTACATGGAAATAAAGAGTTCAGTGTATTTCATCTATTTTTGTTTATTGTGTGTAGGCTACCTTATTTTTACACTTTTTGTTTAAACTGGTTTAAACTAATTACGTTGAAATTGACAACATTTTGCATTCAAAGTTTTGCATTTATTTATGAAGTTTATTGGACATTGCTGTGCCGGAAATCAACCCACTTTAGGGTTAGAATTAGTAGGAAACAAATTCATGAATTACTGTCCAAGGTTATAATATATTTATAAGTAAACGTAAACATTAAACAATCTCAACAACTGTAACCTTATCATTTAATTTTCTGCTATAAATAGTACAAGTTCTTGAAACTCCCATAATTTTGTTACTCCAACCATATTTAATCATTGTTGACACCTTGTGGCCGGTGTAAAAAACATACAAAGATTGTTTTGTCACAATATCTAAATGCTGGTACATGAACATTATAGAAACATTATAAAGAGGCATATGTACAGGGTATTCTGGAGTACATTGAAGACTCTTTTTGTTAGACAATCAGTTCCAATTCATCACTGTCATCTTTGCATTAACATTTAATTTCATAGTTTAATATATAAGATTGTGTTTTACATTGTATTTACACTGTTCCTGCCGGGAAGTTCCAGTACTCTCTTATCATAAAGTGGAAATAACTTGATCATTTACAGTGTCCTTGACAATGACCTTGGCTCAGCACTGGAGGTGAGACACCTTGGTGGGTAAAAAGACACAGAGTAAACTATGACTATTTTTAAGTGACTCTATTTTAACTCTATTTTTTGCAATGGCTTTGTACTACATACATTTGTTTCTCGCTCTTCAGCCGGGTCCTATTGTGTGCCATCAAAATCTATTTAAACTCTGTTGAAGTTCAAGTACAAGTTTATTTATAAAGCGCCTTTCACAATGCCACATTATTGCAAAGCAGCTGTACGAATGACAACGAAAAATATCCATGGATATTAACAATGATGTAATTTTTGAAACATGAAAAAACGCACATATATATACGCACATGCACACACACATATTTATATATATAAATATTATGTATGCATATTACATAAAGATATTAAAATCATTTTAACAATAATGAATGAACGACATTTATATAATGGGAATGTTATTATATGAAGGTTACCTTGTTTATGAACTGGTCAACGGTGGCCGGCATTGACAAACTTTTTTTCTCTAGTGTCAAGTTGCTGACAGCCCGGGCTTCACCCTTGAACAAACTATAATGTTGTTGGACACCTGAACCCCCCGATTCATAGAAACTCATTTGAGTGTTTGAACTGAAAGAAACATTTGAGACAACAAACCTGTTAGTCATGTACTTCTGCCAAAATGTAAACTATCTTTAGAGCGCATACAATTTACATTGCTCATCTTCCAGTTAAAACACAAACATCACCAATAACATGCTGTAAGAACATAAGAATCACAAGAATTTTTTTGATAAAGCTTCTGTGTCATTTTGAAACCCGAGTCGAGTCAAAAACAATGCAATGCCATTTTAAGGACAAATAAAACAGAAAAACTTTTCGATTTTGGTTCCAAAGAACTAACAAGCCATGGTGGTGAAACGGCACAAAAAGTAAATTATGACTATATATATTTTTTCTGAGTGAACTAATCTCTTAACACAATTTTTTTGTAATGTCTGTGTACTACGCACGCTTGACTTTTGCTCCATAGCCCGTTGTGTTGGCATTTCTTTTCATATAGCTGTAACCTGGCATCAGAACTCCCAAGTGAAAACTGCGTAAGACTCTGTTGGCCGGTATGGGGCAAGTCTTCATCAGTTAGATGTTGGTCTGTGGGCTGTAGAATATATAATACATGTATAAAGGAAAGACAGCAATTACTAAAAACTAGTTATTTAAGTATAGTTATACACTCATTGTGTATTTTGCTGGAGCAGTGAAAATACAGGAAATTAAACTTATAGATATTCTATGTGTTTTGAGTATTATGTGCTGTTAGTAGATACACTTAAAATTTTAAGTGTATCTTAAAATATTGTGAATTAAAATATTAATTTTCTTAATTTTTTTTAATTAATTAATTTTCTTTTCTTTTACTGTAACAGTAAAAAGTGTCTCACCTTTACCCACTCACAGGATTATAAAATGCATAAAATTTACATTGAAAATACATAAATGTGATAAAAAAAATCCAACCATTAAATTATGATAAGAAGAGTAAAAAAATGTGCTTGAAAAGAATGTGTTTGGAAACTTTTCATTAATGTATTAATCCAAGACATTGTAAATTTGGACTGTGTGCAATTTCATGTTTCCGATTTAAAGAATAATCCAAACTATAATTTGATTTGAAATTACATACAGAAATTAAAATAATTAAAATAATAATAAATGAGTAACATTCATATAATATGAATATTGTTATAAGAAGGTTACCTGATCCAGAACAGATGGTGTCTGGGGGTCCATGAGGTTCTGCATTGACAGCTTTTTAATGTCTCTTTGTGTGAGGTCACTGCTCGTTGAGATGTTATAATGTCCGCTAGAAGTCACCGATTTATAACAGTTCGTCTGAATGTTCGAACTGCAGTAAACCTTACGGGCAACAACATGTTTTGTGCGATAGTTTGACATGGCTAGTCAATGTCAGAAGATCAGGTGTACATGAGTTACAATGTTGCAGGAAGCACTGTCTTATATAGACTTTAGCAAAGGTTGAAAAAGTTGCTTAGGAATGTGAGAAGACTTCATTGTGCAGAGTAAACCTATTGACATTTAAAACCTGTCACGCAGATCTACCAAAAGTAAAGAGCTGATATAATTTATATTGCTTATATTGTTTTAGTGTGACCAATAACATCAGAATGTACAAACTACCACATAACTACCAACTCCCAGAGATTACCAGAGAAAATATTATAACTTAGCTATGATGAATTGTGTATTATTTATATACCTGGCATTTTTACTCATGCAGATTTGTTTAGTGTGTGTTTACCAGAGCATTCATCGCCATTGATCAAAAGGTTTTAAAAACACAGAAAAAAAATTGAGGCGAATCAAAAAATTGAAGCAGTTCGTACAAAACATATGAATAAGATCATACAAGTTATATTGTATGATATGAATTAGCCATCAAACTGTAAATAGTTATTGCAATGAGATCATTTTCCTCAAAGAGAAGACTTCAACAACAGTCATTCAAAATGTAAGGACATTTAAAGAGTGCAAACGTTTTTTTGAAGTTAGTAAACAAGGACACTTCAAACATGTTGTTAGACAGGGACTTCTGCTGTCAAAATAAAATGCCCATTAGGACCCGCCCATTCTGAGAAAATCTATTTCAGTCAATTCTGGCTCTCATTCAATTTCCAAGTCATTTCACTTTGACGTGAGATCAATGGCCTGTTACATAAACCTCTAGTCTTACAAGTTAGTCATCTAAATGTTTTCTTTAAGACTGTTTTTTACTTTTTATACCAGTTGTATAATTCGTAGGTTTTAGATTATATTGGTCTAGTAAATTTTCATTATAATCTATAATATCTGATAGAAAACTTTAATAATTGTGACAAATGTATGAATTAATGTCTAATTTTCCTGTGCTGTGGGGAACGTATGTTACTTAGCTTGTCATAAAATACATACCTCATAAAGTTTCTGTTTACATATTTCTCTTCCCTCCCTAAATTCTTCAGAACAGCATTTTGATTGAACAGTCAAGCAGTATTGCCATCAAGCTCTCAAAACCAGATGGAGCAAATAGAAACAAAATTTTCATTTACCTCTTAACCCAAGTACCAAGGAATTATTGTCACACAGTTCCACAAATTTGGCAACTTCTGAAGTGGACTGTTAAGATATAGTGTTCCTGTTCAAAAAACTCAATGTTGCTGTGTCATCTGAGAATATAATAAAGAATTCTCATTTTCTCACCAGAATTTATTTACATCCTGATAAGAAATGCACTCATTTGTATATAATGTAATGTGAATATAGTATTTTAAGTGTGTATAAGGGTTATATGCATATATTAAATGCTATGATAACATTAATTATATGTATTTTTATTTCATGTACACAAACGATATCTTGCAAAGAAGAAATGTTCTTATTTTAATGCCTTCAATGCAGTAACTGGAAACAACATGCAGTGCGGCAAATAGGTAACATTGCATTAACCTGAAGACACATTAGTCATGTACGGAAAAGTAATTGAGGGTTTACAACATGAGACTGTGTATGTTGCCACGCTCTCAATCAGATCAGTTGTGCTGTTTGTTTAGTTGAGAGATTTTGAGATATTAATGCTCAGACGCATCTCGAACGTGATTGGCTGATGTGGGTTATTTTTGCACTGGTGTTATTCAACAAGTTTAAGAGGTTTTCTCCATAGCACCAGGGACTTGAAAGTAACTAATAAGTATGACTGTAAAAGTAACAGAAGGTTTTACAACATACCTGTGTACAGGTGGCATCTATTTAAATCTATTCAAACATAATGTCTTTCTTCACAGAGCTACAAGAAAATATTAAGTCTAGCTTTATATCTTCTGTGAAAGAAGTGAACTTGTCATACTAACTTGTATTCCTGTATCTTAACTGGTAGAGCATGGCATTAGCAGCGCAAAGGTTGTGGGTTCAATCCCAGGGAATACAAGTACTGATAACAATGTATAACTTGAATTCACTGTAAGTCACTGTAAGTGGATAAAAGCATCTGCCCAATTAAAAAATATTATATATATTAATTATACGGTTACTATATGATTTTATGACATTTAACTGAACAAAGAATTTTATAAAACAAAAATTCTATGTGGCTGTCTGCAATTTCATGATTAAAATCACTCACAATTTTACAATTTTAGTCACAATTTTAGATAATATTTAAATATTACAAATATTAATAAATATGTAAGCATTTTATTTTTCCTTAAACATATAATATAGTCATTTCTTAGTGGAGCGGAAACTGTAGTTTAGCTATAGATCAACTTTTTTCAATAATTGATTTCACAAACGAAATTTTTGTAGGGAATACAAAACAATAGGTTTATCTTTTGACTTAAAGCACCAATAGGAAAAAAATGACAGTTCTTCACTAAATGAACTGCTACCCTACCTGGCTTTAAAACAATTTCACATTCAACTGTTTATGTGGTTGTATGAACTAATATTATTTGCACAGGTCTGCTTCCAGTTAAAACGTCTTAGAATAAAAAATAACAAAAAAATTGAACAAAACCTTCATCAAATTTACTTTGCCATTGAGACAATATGACATGACAAACATTAAACTTTCTGTAATGTCAGAACTGAGTGAATGCTTATTAAACCCTCCTAACCTTCTCTGACAATCATTGTCTCTTTAAAGTATTTAGCCCCAAGAACATAATATATTAGCTGGTTTAGGAAATATAAAGGAGATTTACAGTATGTAAACTTTATAAAGCAATTGAATGAGAAAACTTTAATCATAATGACAGACTACGAGTTTTGTCAAAATGAATGACCTTTTAAATAAAATCAGTGACAACTCAGAATTAGCCTGAAACCTGCTAAATATTTTGATCTGGGGCTAAATACAGATGTTCTCATTTCTCATTGTCACTTGAAAGTTTGTGTAAGAGACTTAACTAAAGACGTTTTATTTTATCATGAGTTAGTGTTAAGATCTGTGGCTTCAAGTTTAACGTTTGTCATGTTTATAATGAGTTCTGATGAATCTGATGAATGTTCTGATCCTCAGAATGGCCCTAACACAAGTGCTATTTCATTTAGACAGCAAAAGTAAAATAGCAAGTTGAATCAATGCCAGTTCTGTGCCAATGATTTTCTGAGGAAAATCATTTTCATAGCTGTCCAATAGACTGAGGCTCATTCCATTTGTGGGCTGTTTTATGTTTTTCTTCAGAACGGGCTGGTCCCGGTTGCATAAAAGCCTTTTTACTTTGACAGCAGAGTCTGTCAACATAATTGACTTTTTCTTAATCACAAAGTGTAAATATATTTGTCCTTAAATTTCAAACTGACGGCAGGAACAGGGTGAGGCAGTGGCAGGGTGGGTGCCAATTATTGAAGAAAAGGCCATTCACCAAAACCTCTCCAGCCTCACTATTATGAGGTGGGCACATATGCTCATTGTGTGTAGCATCCACTGATATATTTGCATGACTAGCAAACTGAAAGGGATCCATCTACCCCAGAGATGTACTGCACCCCAAAGGCTGTGGGTGTGGGACTGACTTTTTTTAAACCTAAAGCTCAACAGCAAAATAAATTTGATAAATGCTCTGGTGAATGTACACAGACGGATCTGCAAACAGAAAAAATGATGTGGTGAATCAATAGAACTACAAAAAATATATAATGGATCATAAGTTATATAAGTTATATATATCTGATAAAGCAGGATTGGTTAATGGTTGTATTTAAAATAAAAAAGGTTAATGTTTTTAATGACATGTGTTTTAACTGGAAGCAGGCCAATGCAAATAATATCAGTTCATTGAATAGTGTAAACAGATGTAGGGTTAATCGTTTTAAAGCTGCTAATCATTTGATGGGATTTGGCAGACGTTTGTGACAGACACGTTTTGGAAGTCAATAGGTTTCCTTTGCACATGGATACAGTCAAGTCTTCTCCCCCATCCAGTTTTAAATCTGACACTGTGGGATGCGACAAATTACTTTTTCATCTTTTGCTAAGCCCTATATAAGCGAGTATTGGCATTGGTTTAGATCACCTACTGTAGCTTTAAATCGTAACTTTCAGGTAAACCTCATCATATTACATTGTTAAAGATGTCTGTCCGTCGCAGCAGTAAGACCCTTAGCTTACAGCTTTTGTTTTCATCAAGAAATCTGGTGAGTTCCTCTGGAGAAACTGTCATGAAAGAATTGGGGAGTTCAGGTGTCAGACAGTATGGCATCTCAAGGGACAATGATGTCTTTTCTTATAAATCTTGGATGCCTGATAATGAAGATACACTGTGGACCAATAAGAAACAGACAATGCAGATTCTAAATGATCGCCTGGCATCTTACCTAAAGAAGGTAAAATAACGTTTAAAATTCCCTTTAAACCTAAAATTTAAAGGGAAAGTCTTATTACTAATATTATATAATAATACTTTTGTTTTGTTTTGTTTAAAAACACATAATTCAAAAAATATTGTTTGAGTACAACAATTTTCTATGCCAATGTTTAAGCCTAAGAAAAACAACAAGTAAACCAATAATTAAATTATGCCAAATAAAACAATAACTACAAAATGACATTCTATTATTAATTTCTTAGACATTTTTTTTCTAGTCCTGCTTGGTGTTGCAGTAACTACAGTAACTACAGTAACTGTTTAGCGCCCACATATAACTTGCAACTTTACAACTTTTCAAAGGCTGTTTTGGGTTTAGGTGCCCTCTTTGGAGCAGGCTAACAGGAAACTGGAGCTACAAATAAAGGAGTTTTATGACAACAAGAGCCCAACGGAGAACAAGGATATGATCCGTTATCTTAAAGCCATTTCGGATCTTCGCTCACAGGTAGCCCTGCTGTCAATCACCCTCAGTAGTGACACGTCCCTTAAATGACTGCGATGATGTGAATCGTGTTTATCTAATGATACGTATGATGTTATGTTAACAACCATATATCATAATAGTAAAAGATCAATCCCGTTCATAAACATTGCTGAGTTTCTGAGAACAGACATGCATTAAAAGACAAAATAAACAAATAAATAAACAAATAAATAAATCTTTGACAGATTCAAAGTGGTTACTTGGAGAAACACCAAGCTTGCAGCCAAAGATTTCCACATCAAGTGTGTGATCTTCATTTTAACTGATGTCCTTTTAAAAAAGACAGTATTTTTATTCCATTCATTGGTATCGATCGTAATCTACATTGTCCCTTGGCTCTGCAGGTACGACAGGGAGCTGAACGTGCGCATGGTTGTGGAAGCAGATCCGGTTTTCTCAGCGATTAAAGTGTCCATTGGAGATCTGGAGAAGCACCTCGTTGGGCTGAAGGAGGAGCTGTTGGTTCTCAAAAGCAACCATGAAGAGGCCATCCTGCCATTTGGTTATCTATCCATTCAAAACACAATCGCTTTACTTTCCCGTTACTTTCACCTTGACAGCGAGCTACAGGAGATGAGAGCTCAATATGAGACCCTTATAGAGAAAAAACGCAAGGAAGTTGAACTGTGGTTCAAGAAAAAAGTGGGCCAGTATTACAAGTCCATTACTTCCACTAAACTGTTAAAGTTAGGCTGAATGTTTTCTCAAAGCTCCGTGGTGAGAGGTGTCATCGCTGGCATTTGATGGATGCGAGCTGTACAATACACTGTATTAAAAGAAACAACCTTTGGTCTCACCTGTCCAGCATTTGTTTGGATAATTGGCACTTCTAAACAGTTTTCCCTTTAAACTGTTAGACAGATGCTGTTTTGAGAAGTTCTGACATTTTCATCGGATGTTTTTATTGGTTAAGGTGGAGATGTTGCAGAATCAGATGACAAGCAGCTGTACTGAAATCAGAACATCTCAGGACGAGCTCACTGCTCTCAAGAGACGTTTCCAGAGCCTGGAGATAGAATTGCAGGGACATCTGACAATGGTACCATCCTGATTTTGTACCTTATAATCTTCTATTTTTTAAAGACAGAAGCTGCCTGAAAATCAGTGCTTGATTTACAGTTTAATATCCTTAATATTTTCATCTTTTAGACTTTATATACTTTAATATTTTCATCTTTTAGACTTTATATACTTTAATATTTTCATCTTTTAGACTAGAACTATTACTAGTGTGTTTTTTAATTATAGTAATAGAAATTTGTAATATTATTATAAAACAACTACAATTGGTTACTGACACTTTGGTTTAGTGAACTAATGTTCTAAAAAGTGAACTGTTAAACTGTTAATGCATTTGCAACTATAATTCAAAGCAACATACAATGCATTTCCAGCTGCATTTTCAATGCATTGTTGCACTGCAATGCTGCAATGCAATGCTACATACAGCATAAGAAACATCAGTAAATACACCAGTAACTAGAGCCGGTATGTTTTTGTGTCACGCAGAACCATCATTAGCACATCTTCTACATCTTCATCTTCCATGACCAAAACAGTGACAGAGACAGTGACTGAAACAACAGAGATAAAGGAAGAGATATTGGAAGAAGGTGAGTGAAATAAACAGTCATGTTACTATTTGTCTGTTAGTTTAGCCAACTGTCTTCTTATATCATTAATGGATGGAAGCAAGTAACTAGCTTGTCTGTTAAATGTTGTATGTTACAGAGCATAACCCTCACCTCCAGCGCAGAGTCAAGGTCTGAGTCAAAGTCCAAAAGGCCCTTGTGGAGGAAATAGTGGACGGCCAAGTTGTTTCCTGTTCTGTTGATGAGAAAGTCCAAGACCTCAGTTGAGAGAGAATTCAGTGTTAAACAATCGTATGTGCAGAACTATAATATCAAATCAAATGGAGCGAGTCCTGGGTCAATTATTTGTAATTGTTGTGTCTTCGGAATGATGAATGTATTGCTGCATAAAAGGGTTGCTAACACGCTTTCAGGGTCTGCCAGTTGTCGTAAACATGATGGTGTTGTGTGTTTATTTTTAAACATGCCCATTTAAGGCATAATTTTATGAGGATGTGTTTATACACTTTGACAAGACACAAAACTAATAAAACATTCTTTATAAAGACCTCCAATTGTAATTGTTAACTTATTACTTTTCTTTCTTTTTTAAGTGTTGCAATACTTGAGAAATATACTTCAAACAAGCCACTCAAATTAAGTGATGCTATGCAAGGTGTAATTTCTGCATTGAAAAGTAAGACCACAAAATGCATTCACAATGAGCTTAAAAAACAACTATCAGTTTATGTTAAATATGCTTTTCTTCTCCATAGTGAATTACAGAGAACACTTTTCTAAGTACTAAAATGAGGTAATTTCTTTCACACTGTATACACACTTCATATGGAAACATTTACCTGTGGCTTTTTTAAGAAATACTGCGTTAACTGAATTATTTACTCTTACTAACCCTAATTCTAACCCCAAATGTTACATGACTTCAACCCACCTCAGTAGGTTTGTAAATTAAATGAGTGACTATGGAAAGTGAAAATTAAGCAGATTTAAACAGAATTTAAATCAGAGAATATCTACAGCAGCACGTTGTTGTCTGTTGTACCGCTGGATGTCCACTAGGTGTCACACTACGTCCATTATACGTGCTGCTTTAGCAAAAACAGAAAAACAAACTCAAAGAAGGCAGGAAGTACATTTAAAATGTAATAGATGATGTGAGTTTGAGAATTCAATGGCCCACTGAAGAAACCTGCCAAATTTCTGATGTTAAGAATACAAACTTTAGCAGAATATATCGGATTCATCCATTGGTGTTTATTGGCATTTTGGAACTTTATCCTTTAGTGCTGAAAAGTCCAGTATTTTGTCAGTCTCACACACAGGCAATGGAAGAAGTTAAAGAAAGTCTAAACCTGGTGTTGAAATAATAAACACAAGGCAATAGAATTGAATACGTGCTTGTCTTTCTAACAGCTGGACTGTGTGATCCAACAGCTTTGACTTGTACTTCACTTTAAGATAAGAAACTTTACAATGTGTCTGAATTCCAGTACAAGAAAAATCTCTAATTCTGTTCCTTAACCTATTCATCCACTGAAAAGGATCTTATGCGTTTTACATTAAACTTAACAAATTCAAAACCTTTTGCAAAAAGTAAAGTTTGTTAAGGAGGGTAAATATTTAGAAATAAAAGCATAGACAATTTTAGAAACAGTGATGATATACTAATCTGTAATTATCATATTTCAGTAACCAGATTTTAGTCCTTTGTAAACATATCTTGGGCATGTTTGTACTATAGTCCTTTTTCTTATATAACTCGGGTGTGGACAGATATCGGAGGCCAGATGTCAAAGCCCCCTTACAATGAGCTGAACTGGCTTTCATAAAACACAGTCTTTAGGTTTTGTATTTTGAAAATAACTCAGTTAATCATCTTTAATGTTTTAATGAAGTGAAACATAATGAACACCTTCAAATTTCTTAGGGCCCTTGGCTAAAACCACATCTATTGAAGGCATCTGTTGGCATAACTAGTACCCAAATTAATGACTCACCAATGCAAACTAGTTTGGTCAAGCTTATTGAAGCTCTCACACTTATCATGCAGTAACAGGCAGTCACACCCTTGTAGAACTATCCAGAACTATCACCACAGCTGTTCTGCCTCAGAGACAAACTAAAGTGAGTTATTCACTGATGGGATTTCTCAAAGTCCAAAAAGATTGTATATATCATAATGGTAAATAACTAAATCAATCAGTCTGGCTTAATTTGTAAACTCTTTCTTATGCAGAACTATTGGGAACTATTCCAGTAGCTACAGGCTGTAGATCTGTTCAGTGCATTTTTTGTCACGTTCCTCTTATGAAGATGTGCTTTGATTTGAGTTTGAGGGGGTATTAATTTTTTATGTCTGGGGTTCAGCAAATGAATATGTGAATAAACAAATGGTGTTTTTGTTTACTAAATTATCAACCTTTGTTGAATTACCCTGAATGTGTCTGCACAGTTAATCCTGTAAACAAAGGACCGAAGACTCTTGATTTTAGGTTGCATTGAGGGTGTGTAATTTGCATGTTTTTTTGTATAACATTTTAAATTGAGGTACATTTGAACATCTTTATGAATATAAACTTAATATAATACTGTGGCTGTGTTAACTTTTTAAGATATACAATTCTTAAAGTGCTTTAATGACAAATATCACATCTTTATCTGGCAGTTTGAACTTAAAATAGCCCTACTATTTTGCAAACATATAACTGTTCCTATTTTTGATTCTAACCCTCAGTTCAGGTAAAATTGCTGAAAATTGCCACACAAATTAAACGCATTTATCTAACATATAATTTATTGTGGATGCCAGGGCCCTTATTTATTCTTTATCTTTTGTTTCGTGAATGCATAAATGATACACATTCTACCTCATAAATCGTGAACTATTGAGCGACATAACACTGATAATTGCCAAATTAAACTTGCCAAAGATTATTATACTTTTTATGCAAAACCTGTGGCAATAATTGTCAGTTGTAATTCATCCACCAGGCTGTTGTAGTTTATGAGTGCAGTTCTTAAGTGATAAGATGTACCTGAGCACAGATGTTGGTGCAGAAGACAACAGGTATTGGCACGATCTTGGCTGTGGGAACAAAACAGGATAACTGGGATTGCTGTGACTCATGGACCTTTGCTTCCTGCGGGCAATAGTAGGGTGGATATGAGACCTCAACAAAGAGCAAAGCTATGGCATCTAATACAGAGCTGTCAGTCAGGGCACAGAACACTAAATGGGTGTGATTCAACACACCAGTGCTTTATGTAGGTGAGGCAGAATGGATACATTCATAACATCACTGTGCTGTTCTAAGACATTTAAACATTTAAAATTAAATTTGGCTATCAAACAATTCAAAGATTAAATACCCTTTATAAGTTATATTTACTGTAGGATCAAGCAAATGAATAATTTCCAAAAACAATCAAATTAGTTATGATAAAACTACAATACAGTCTGTTGAATATTTGCTTCTTGACCTGGTTTATGGTTACAGTTACAGTGGCTACAGTTTTTTTTTTCTCAAAGTAATGACAACTTTAAAAAATTCAATACTGTTCTGCCAACAGATCAATTAAACTGTATGGGTTTTTTTTAACAGTTAACCCAAGACCATTGCTAAATTTCATAATTGCCCAGGACAACATTTAATTGGTGGACACCCTCACCATGGTCATCCCTGTCCAATGATCTCTTTACATTTCAGGCAGATGTCTTTTTTGTGTAAATGGAGGATATTTGGCCAGTTTGGGCTGTAAATGCCCCAGTATCCAGTTGCAACAAACTCTGTAAGTTCAGAAAACATTTAGTGACAATATAACAATAGAAGGATTTACCCTCCTTTTCTTAGGATTTTCCTAACTTAAAGGATTTGTTGTGACTTATTTTGTTGCAGCTTCATATCTTTTACGCGTGTCAGTGACCTCAGAAAATCTATTGTTCATTTAAGAAGATTATTTTGCAATCAGAATGAAGGTTTTTGCTGCCGTGAGACAAGATAAACCTGTTTAATCATTGAGTTTCAAGTGAATCCCTTTTGTGTAATGTTAGGTTCATTGTCTTAGTGTAATCCTTCGAAACAAAGACTGTTTATGCTAGTATGTATGTGTGTTTGTCTTTTACACACAGCAATGCCCTGAAAACATTGGATTATCCTACAGATATTATCCTTTCAGATCACTGCAACAGTGAAAGTACATGAAGTTTTATGCATTTATGTTAATAAGAGATGAGTCTTCAGACACACAACTCACTCATTTGATGTACTGATTTCTATATCACATGCTCTGTCCGGTGCAGAACTTTAGAGAAAGACAACGTCTCTCTTGCGTCCATTGCGTCTCTCTTGCGTCTCTCTTGCGTCTCTCTTGCGTCCTCTTGCATGCAGAATTGTCCTGTTAGCTATAGAATCTTCACTTTGCTGTAATTGGCTTATATCATTTACATCACACCATTATGTCACTACCGTAATGTTCAAGTGAGCTCAGACTAAAAAATTAGAACAGTCATTTCTGGAACACTTGACATCTCCACCTTTACAAAGTGAACTTAAAATCACTTGAAACACACCTATGATTCACCCAGTTTTAGTGAACTTACACGTTTGATCATAACTGCTATGTTGGTCACAGATATGGACTTTTTTACTTTAAAAGACTGTGGCAAAATGTGTTAATGTTAATATGAACTTAATATTATAGAATTGATTGTTAGGCTGTAAAGTATCAGGAAATATAAAATGGAACAAAGAAATTCATCATAAATCTTTTCTACTAAATATAGTATGTCTGACTGTTTTTTTTTTTAAAAAAGGGCTTTTTGCCACCGTCTCACAGATGCAGAACAGAACACTAAGTAATAAATATTGTTGGATGTTACACGACTCGACATGACTACGCTGGATGCCATAATAAATGTTGTGCAGATGTGCTTCTCTGCCACACCCAGTTAAAAATACTTTAACTGTATTCATTGACTTCTGTAATTGATCATTCTGACTTCAGTACATTCATTTAGTATCATTTCATTAAAGAGAAGAACTTTTAAAAAGTCCTGTTATGAAAACACAGAGGTATAAAACTTACTGAATAAAGGAAATATTATTTGTTAAACTGGTTTAGGAAGTTTAAGGCTGGACACTGAAACCAAACCTTCTGTGCAACAGTCCCACAATATAAGTTAAAGCCTGACTAATACTTGAGTCAGGTTTACTATGTAGTACATTAATCCTACTTGCTGCACAGTTTATAATGAATCATATTCAACCTTATCTGCATTGCGATACAGAAATCAAAGGTTTGCAAATGGCTTGTGTTAAATTAAAGGTGCTGTACTAACAGAAACAGTTATTTCTGGTCACAATCTTTAAAGCTGCATAACTCTTGCCTCTCTAACACAATCTCTGTTTAAGTCTAAAATTACAGGTTGTTTTAAGGCCAATATGCTAGTAATCGTCCAGGTTACAGTAAAGCATGTTAAATAATCTCCTAACTCAATCTCTGAAATTTGGGCAACATGCCCAAGTGTCCATCTGCCTTCATTAATGCAGCCCTTAAATACACAATGATTCACTAGGTGTACACCGGATCCACACTGAGTTATCAGTGGATTGTGAAATGATAACTTTGCTCAGATACAATGTAACCTTTGTGTGAATGTGACCAAACTTGATTGTATTAGGACGCATCAATCAATGCAACATTTTTCCAAGCAGCAACCTTTGGAACTTTAGACTCAATGGCTTCCAAATAAAGTTTCAATGACTGTGGGTTTAAGAAAAGAATCAGTCCAGCTTTCCGTGGCTTCAGCACTAAAACATAAGTAAAATCTTTTGGAGTGGCTGAATCATAGCTTACGCTCTCAGAAGGTTGTTACGCAAGAGGCACCATTTTGGATTATGTCCAAATAACTCTTGTGCAAAAAAAGAGATGTGATTTGGAAACGGTTTCTCGCTTTTACTTCTTGTTTTTTTTCCTGTACATGATTAAAAGACAAAAGGAGGTCTGTTCAGGGTAAGATGGCAGCCCTCCAGGTGCAAGAACCCATTTCATTTTGTGGTTTTGGTTTGCTGTTTATAAATGTTGATCACATCCAGCTCACTGTTGTCTTGGAAACCCTGCTGGCAGGATGAGGTCAGTCTGTCAACTTACATGTTATGAAGGACACAACAGACCCCATTTCGGCAGCATAAGATGTTACATAGCGCAAGGAGACGTGCGTGTGCAAATTTGGGTGTGTCTCCCTATATGCGTCAAAACAATCAAGTTGTCTATTGAAAATTGTGTCAGATTTTATGTGCAGAAAGATCTCCTGCTGTTGCTCGTCTTTTGCACGTATCTCCAGGCTATGTGCTCTGAGATCTCATTCCAACAATGCATGTCTTCTCAACTTCCAGATCCTCTGCCTACAGGCATGCGCTGGGTGGAGAGTGAGGTTTGAGTTCATATTCTCCCCTTACCTCCCACCCCCATCTTTACCTCCACCCACCCTCCCACCCCTTCCCTCACCACAGCGACATATAAATATCCAACCATTCTCATGTGTGCACCACATTTTCTGTCTTTCTAACCAGCAATGTCCTCCTACAGCAGCCGTACTTTTGTGTCATCTGGAGGGTCTGTGCGGGGGGCTCCTCTAGGAGGGGCATCACGCCTTTCCATGATGGCCGGGGGTGGTGGCATTGGTGGTGGTATTGGTGGGGGCCGCATTGCCTCCATGCGTGCAGGCAGTGTGTATGGGGGCGCAGGGGGATCTGGGGTCCGTATCTCCACAGTTTCAAGCTCTTTTTCATCTGGTGGTGGTGGAGGTGGTGGAGCAGGCTTCGGTTTTGGTGGTGGAGCGGGTTATGGTTTTGGTGGGGGTTCAGGCTTTGGTGGGGGCTTTGGAGGAGGTGATGCAGATCTTAACGTGGCCCTCAATGAGAAAGCAACCATGCAGAACCTGAATGACCGTCTGGCCACATACCTGGACAAGGTCCGCTCTCTGGAGAAGGCCAATGCTGAGCTTGAGCTGAAGATCAGACAGTTTTTGGAGAACAAAACCTCACCTAAAGCGAGAGATTACTCTGCCTATGAAAAAACAATCAAGGAACTGCAGGATAAGGTAACACTTTCTCTCAGAACAGTTTTTTGCATGGGTAGCATTGACTGTTTACATAGTATAGTAGCTTCAGATTGTTGTTAGCATATGGGTGTGGTCATTGGTGGGGTCATTGTAGTGCACATTAAAAACATGCACACAGACATTTGCATAAATGCATATGATTGACTGATGCATCATACAATATGTGCACATATACATGCTTTCTTGTCCAATGTCCAAAAACAGTTTATGATGCTCTTTCTTGTCTTAATTTAACAGATTCAAGACGCCACCCGTGTGAATGGAGGAATCTACCTGGCTGTTGATAATGCAAAACTGGCAGCCGATGACTTTAGAACCAAGTAAGCTCAAATCTATACAAAAACTGTCTGCAAAGTTCTCTGCAAATGCACACAATAATAATCTGCTCTTTAATTCGTTATTTATTTATTCCTGTTTAATTTATGCAGGTATGAGAACGAGTTGGCCATGCGCCAGTCTGTGGAAGCAGACATTGCAGGACTGAAGAGGGTTCTGGATGAGCTGACGTTGGCAAGATCTGACCTGGAGATGCAGATTGAGGGCTTGAAGGAGGAACTTATCTTCCTCAAGAAGAACCATGAGGAGGTAAGCAGAAAAGCCTGTCAATTAATCACATTTTTGCAGCAATGTTATCTCACTTTGGCATGTTCATCAAAAGACATGTTCTGTATTGACAAGGAAGTCAAATGTAAAGCACTATAAACCTCAACCGTTTGCCTCAGGTGGTGCTTCTTGGACTTACACATTTTCTTTCTGTTCAGGAACTGGCAGCCATGCGCAACCAGATGAGCGGCTCTGTGAACGTGGAGGTGGACGCAGCTCCTCAGGAAGATCTGAATCGTGTGCTGGCAGAGATTCGTGAGCAGTATGAGGGCGTTGCCGCCAAAAACCGGCGTGACCTTGAGGCCTGGTTCCAAACTAAGGTATAACTGTAGGAGCACAAAGTACACAGGACAAAGAAATCTGGCTTGTTTTTTACAACTTCAAAGTTCAATCCAAAATAAGAAAAATCTTCACCTTAAACTCTTTCTGCTCTTTATCTGCAGACAGAGACGCTGACTAAGGAAGTTGCAGCCAGTTCAGAGGGCATACAGACATCCAAGACAGAAATTACTGAGCTTAGACGCACTCTTCAAGGCCTGGAGATCGAGTTGCAGTCTGAACTCAGTAAAGTAAGTTTGTTGTTTGAGGGTGTATGTATATATCTTAACAGATATGGCCTAAGAAGGCCTAGATTATCTTTCAGCCTAGTCAAGCTGGTCTTTAGATGGTGGATGGTGTGTTGGTTTCCCAGTTAGCCTAACTAGCAGTGCCCAAACCACCACTAAGACAACCAATACCAGGCTGGAAGACCAGTAGAACATCTAAAGATGGTTTAAACCATTTTGTTTCTTCAGTATAATCTCACCAGCTGCTCTCCGTCCAACAGAAAGCATCTCTTGAGGGAACTCTTGCAGACACAGAAGCTCGGTACTCCATAAAGCTGGCAGGCCTGCAGGCTCAGGTAACAAGCCTGGAGGAGCAGATCGTTCAGCTCAGAGCCGACATAGACAGACAGTCTCAGGAGTACAGAATGCTGCTGGACATCAAGACCAGGCTGGAGATGGAGATTGCAGAGTACAGGAGACTGCTGGATGGTGGAGCAAGCAGGTAAGGTGGAAGCGTTATGAAAAAAATTCACAGTGAGAGACCAAAAGAGAAAGACAGCAGATTATGTTATGCATTGTGGGTTAGTCACACAGTAGGGTAAAGTTATAAATAACTAAGACTAGTTATGCAGTAAGGTAAATGTGTGGAAGAAGCATATAGTACAGTTTTGGGTTAAAGGTTGGTAAAATAATACATATCCTACATATGAAACTTCAATCACAGCAGTTTAAAATCAGCAATTAGAGGAATACATTATGAAAAATAATATATATCTTCTTGGTCAACAGCGCAACTACCACATCTTCCAAAAGTGGTAAAAGTGGGGGCGGGTCCACTGTCATTGTGAAGACCATCGTGGAGGACATTGTCGATGGCGAAGTGGTTTCATCTAAAGTGAAATAAATCCCAAATCCCACCAAGCACTGTCCATCCGCACCTGTCAATCAAGTCTTAAGGACCCCTGATGTACTTTTGCAACAAATAAAATCAAAGATGGCACAGAAGCAAGACTCTTGGTTTATCTTGTGTTCATTTATTGTTTCAGGTCAATGTGAAAGCACACATTAGAGGAAATACAATATTTTGAGATTTGGGTATCAAGCACATGCGAGCTGATATCTCAACAGCTAAAATTCACATAATTCAAACTCACAGAAAGATGTTATATTAAATTAAAGGTACTTATTGTCAGGTAATTGAGAGATTTTTTATCTAGTTGTAAGCACCACAGAATTTATACAGCAGGGATCTGACAAGACCTGACTTTCACATTTAACTTCAGTCCAAGGAGTGATTCATTTAAACTGATTTATTATAATAATTAAAAATTGTTTTGAGTTATTATTTCATCAACATTTAGCATCTCGCTGCTCACATTCTTCCCATCCACGAAAGTTTCCATGACTGTGATAGTTTTGGTGACAACGTCTAAAGTGAAGGAAAAGACAAAGTTATTTGAGTTATAAAGCTGTGGAGATATTGACTGAACTGCAAATAACATTGAATGTATTACCTAAGGTTAACTGAGGTTTCATAAAACAAGTACACTAAGCAGTTCATCAAGTCCAAGTACAAATTAAATTATCAGCATAACAAATTAAACTGACAAACTGACATATAAAAATGTGTTTGGTATTCGCTTTGTGTCTCAAATGCCGTCTGTACTTCCTTTAATGCAGCCTGGCTGGCATGTTTGTACAAAACCTGCTAATCTCTGTTATTCTAGAATGATCTGGAAATGTTTCAAAAAGTCTCTTGAGTGCTTCTAAGAATGCTAGGAAATCTGACCTCATGTGACCTTAAATTTAGTTGTGCAGAATCAAAAACTTTTATCCATTTTAAAATGACTTATAAAACATTGAAACATTAAATAAGCTGCATATCATTGAAGAAGTTACTCACTGCGTTTCTTGCTGTGAAAAGAGTTTGTAAAGGGAAAGAAGAAGAGAAGTGTTAGTCAAACAATGAAAACATATAATACTGCATTACAAAGTGACAATCAATAAAGTAAAGTGAATGTAAATGTAAAGTGAAGTAAATGTAAACTTAAACTGAAGTGAATGCAAATGTAAAGTGAATTATACTAGTAATTTACTAACTGCAAAGTCAACAGACACTACATCACTAAATCAAGAAACAAATGATTTAGGAATCACCTCCCCTCTCCATCCAGCAGTCTCCTGTACTCTGTGATCTCAAGCTCCAGTCGGGTCTTGATGTCCAGCAGTGTGTCGTACTCCTGCTTGGTGTTGGCAATGTTAGCATGGAGAAGACTCAGCTGGTCTTCCAGGCCTGTTACAGTGACCTGAAGATTAGCTAAATGTGCTCCATAACGGGCCTCTGTCTCGTCCAGTATACCCTTCTCAGACGTCACCTGTGGGTGAGTAACAGGGTCAACATTACTATATGATAAGTCCATGAACTCACTGGCTGTGGACCAGTGCGATCTGACAATGTTCATGTAGATAACTTAAAAATATCCTATACATGTTATATTTTAGTTTTTAATAATAATCTGCCCATTGCTTACTGTAATTTACCAGCTACATCTGTGAATCCTGAAGGTTTTTAACTAGCAGTGAATGTTTTTCTACGTCACTTGTTGGCTCATCATTTAAAAGACAAATAAAATGTTTGTTTAATCCAGGTTACGTTTGTTTACAAAGATAATTTCAAATGTGTAAATATAAGCCTTTAAATCAACAGATGTAGAACATCATGAATTCAGTGTTTTTCAAGCATTTAACTGGTTGTTAGTAAACTGTATGCAGGAATAAATAGTAAATATTCCATCCCAGCTTGCTGAATGATGTCATAACAGGACTCTATTATTCCTGTTTTCTCATAGTTTTTGCTCTGATGTCACAAGCAAGAACTTTTGTAGATATTTGGTGTCTAAGGGCAGAATTATATGGAAACACTGTTTAAATGACCAACTTTTTTGGACCCTGTCTTCTGTTTAACTGCTTAAATCGCTTGTGTTTTCAAACGAGTGAGTGCAGGAAATGACAGCACATTTTCCTGGACCGGTCCAAGTTTTAAAAGCTGGCAAAGTGCTGGTTGGAGAACATAAGGGGGTGAGGCCACAAAAACACCAGTCACTGTAGCTCATGTTCCCAAACAAAAATCCCAGTACGTCTTCTGCCTAGACATGTTGCCACAGAATTGGAATTTAATGAAATATTTACTGTTTACTGAAACAAAGGAATAAGTATTGTGATTCCATGAGAAAGTCTCTGTGATGGTAAGGAGTGTATGCAGGTATATTCACCATGTTTTGGTGGGTCTGTAGGTCAATCTGTAGTCTCTGCAACATGCTTGCCAGGTCTTTTAACTGTGTTCTGCTGGTTTGAAGGTCTTCATTATGTGTGACCACTTTCTGTTGTGCTGTAGTGACCTGCAGTCAACAACACAAGCAGTCATTATAGCACACGACACAGCGCTGTAAAATATACTCAATATATATATACATAGTATAAATATATAGTATACTACATCCTAATAGGTTGTTGTGACAAGTAACTATATATGAGCATTGTCCTTGGCAACCAGTTTTTACATTGAGTTAATTTAATGTCTCTTAATACTGTATCTTTTCATTTCAATACTGTCAATACTGTCTCATTCTTCTCATTATTATGCAAATGCAAAACCTTTGTTTGTTTATTTATTTGGTCAGCAGATTTAATGTACATAATAATGTATTATAATGCACATATAGTCAGTCATTATGAAACCTATTAGGATTATATAAGTCCCATATTACTTATTATTGGGGTGTCACACATTACACATCACAGTATGAATTCCTATATAAAACCACCTATATTTTATACTGTTAATGACAGGTTAGTATATCAACTTACATGAACAATAATTTGAAATAGCATAATACCTATTATTGCTAACTAATGTGTGTGTGTATGTGTAGTTTAACCTTGTTCTGATACCAGGACTCGAGGTCTTTGCGATTTTTCTCAGTCACCGCCTCATAGTGCCCTCTGATCTCTGTCATGGCCAGATTCAGGTCTGTAGAGGGCGCTGCATCCACACAAACGTTCACTTGCCCCCCAGCCTCGACTCTAGCCAGGGCCATCTCCTGTAGACCAGAAAACACGTGTCAGAATGCGTTTTGGCACACAGACAGGCCTGCATTGTGAAACATATGTGGTATTCATCTTTGTGTGTTGATTTATAAAGAATAAAACAGATATGGGAGTGGTGGACTGAGTTTAGACTTAATTCCAAGCATGTATGAACAACTTCAGATGTCAGAAGAAAGAGAGATTGTGATTCTCTTGTGATTTTGGCTTGTTGTAAAACAACGTTTTATCAACTGGACGCAGTTGAAAATAGTTCAGTGGGTCCCGTGTTTAAAGCTTTAGCCTGTGTGAGCTTCAGTATAAATGTTTGAGTGTGTTTGTATATGGGTGACCTTTAATAAGCCTCAGTGGTCCAGTGATATTACTGTTTAGTTCAAAATGATGTAATGGAACAGAAAACCCCTGGTAGAAAAAAGAAAACAAAAGGAAAAATTGGAGGAAGGAAGAAGCACTCAAAGTGTGTTTTTGCTGGTGTGGAAATGTTGCTGTTATCTGTAAACTGGCTACTCCTGGCAACCGAACCTGTATTTTTTTGTGAAAAAAAACTGAGAAAATAATGTTCTCACACAGACCATATTGAAAAACATGTCTTATGGTACGTTTCATGTTTTTTTAAACATGCTTGTCTAAGCTGGTTTAGACTGGACTCAAAGTGGGTATAAGATAGGATGTGATAAGAAAGCATGTCCTCTTTTTCAAGCTTTTGTTAGGCTGTTCTTTGTATAGCACGGCTGTTAGTCTTCAATTCTATATATCAATATTTCATTATTTTTATGGTATTCACAAAGTTTGTTTTTTTGCTGAATCCTGCTTTTAGGCATAAGGCCAAGGGCAGGTTCACAAAGGTAATCTTGCGTTTGGCTACATCTTCATAGCTGTCCAGCATTCTCCATGCACCAGGGCGTGTGCCCATCAGTGTGTGGGAAGCTTGGAATGTGAGGAGCGGTGGAATCTCACACTTAGAGATGATCCGCATGTTCTGACGGTTCAATTAAAGGGGCCCTTTATCACAGGGTACGACACAAAATCTTTATTCCTTCACCATAAGGAATTTGGCCACAGAGCAGCACAGAGTGTATTTGGTGTCTTTCCGGTTTAATGCTAAATGACAAACAGCTTGCCACTGAACCCTGTCGCATTGTACCTGACTAGGAGACGTGTATGGGCACTGATGGTAGCCCATGGCTCACTCTCTCCGGGGATGAAGTCAGCAACGCTTAACCACTACACCACATCACCAAGGTGATGTTCACTGTATACAGCAAACAGCATAAGTCACACAGTCGCACTGAAAGTGTTCAACAGTTCAGCTCCAGCTTATATAACCGAGCTCATGTTAATGAGATCACATGTAGATGAGAAAGATGGCCAGTCTTTGGGTATCCAATCACACAGACAATCCTAAATATAAACTCTCTAGAAATTTGACTGCTGTTAACAAGACAAAATTATTGTTTAAATGACAAAAAACCCATAAGAACAAAAGTTTTAATAAAGACAGAAAGAACATAACAGGCATCTAGTTTCACTGAAGACCCGTCAGGTAAAATAACAAAAACGTGTCATAAATCGTACCTCCTCGTGGCTTTTTCTCAGATAAATTAGCTCCTCCTGCAGGCCTTCATATTCTAACTCCAAATCTGAGCGTCTCAAGCTCGACTCATCCAGAAATATCTTTAGACTGACCATGTCATCTTCAACAGCTTTACGCATGGCAAGTTCATTCTCATACCTGAGATAAAGAAAAATTTATTTAAAGTACCTAAATATCTTCATTTTTAAAAGACATTGTGACCATGTTAGGGTGTTTAAAAAGCTGAACAGTTTGTCTATTAATATTTATTAAATAATACATTCTGAGACATAAATATTTGTTATTTCTCACTTTGTTTTGAAGTCATCAGCAGCTAGCTTGGTATTGTCAATATTCAGGATAATCTTGCCATTATGTTTGGAAAGTACATAAATCTGTCAGAAAACAACAAAACATATATTACGTATACATATAAACAACATATAGACATGAGAAAGAGAGAGACAAATATGATATATGTGTGTATATCACATGTGTGTGTGTGTCTATGTATATATGAACTGTGAATACCAAGAGAGAAAAAAACAGCTGAATATAACTGCATTGCATTGCACAACAAACATCCTGACACCTAGATTTTATTTTTGGAGCCTGTGGTATTCTCCACAGAATGTGGAACAAAAGCCAAATCTGTCAACAAAAAATGTTACTCAGAGTCTCAACTTACAGCTAGGTGCTAATCGTACTCTTGTACTGTTTAAAAATATGTATAAAATAAGATGACAGAACTCTTATCACGTAACTATTTCACTAGGAGCCTTAAAACACAATTTTATAGAAATGAAACATGTATTGTTTACTGACACACACAAGCCATTAAAGTTTCCACCATGAGTTTAAGCAAAACAAAAGCCAATTAGTATCTGTCATGTTTCATTATGTTCATGTTTGACGAAACCCAAAACAGCCTAATAAGGTCCCTCTGACGCCCCTCTTTGAAATGCCCACCCCTGTCTGAACTCACTTTTTCCCTCAGGTCTTCAATGGTGGTCAAGAAGCCGGAATGGTCAAATTCAACTCTCCTGTGACTCTCATACCAATCCTTAATCTTTTCCTCCAGCTCAGCATTGGACCTCTCCAGTGAGCGCACCTTCCCTAGATAGGAGGCCAGACGATTGTTCAAGTTTTGCATGGTGCCCTTCTCGTCAGCAGACACGTCCAATCCATCGGCCAGGTTGAAACCCCTTGGAGAAGCATAAAGACCCCCAGAACGGACAGAGGAGATGCGGGTCCCTCGGCCACCGGCTCCTCCATAAACACTGAGGGTTCTGGATTTAGAGGAGAGAGACATGATGAACTTTCAGTGGACGTCTCTAAAGTACACAAACAAGTATTTGGAAGTGACCTTTTCATTTTTAAGTACCTGACTGAGGTGGGTGTGGGGAGAGGATGTAGGTACAAAACAGGTGATTTTGCACTCCTGCCCTCATGGACTTCCAGGGAATAACCTGAACTCTTCTTCTCTTCTGGTGTAACCCGAACGTCAACATTTTTATGTTGTTTCCAGTGAAGCTGTGATATTTCTTTCAACAAGATTTCTTAACTTTTACATTGATCTGAAACCAAAATGGCAATCTCATTAGATGTGGAATGTATCTGGTCATACATCAACAAAGCAGCTAGCCTCTGATCTCTATCACAGGCTAGTGAGTCCCTGACTGACTGCTAAAAGATTTTTAAGATTATAGAAATGATTTTTGTCACATATGTAAAGGGTCATTTAGCTATAAATCACTTTAGAACTCCTTTTAATGACTGTTTTTTAAAAAATACCTGTCGTCAACAAGACCTTTATTCAAAATGTCAGCTTTAATTGACTTCCCAGCTAGCAATTTTAGGTTGTAAGAATGTTTCTGTAACAAGTAGAAAAAATGTTAAAAACATGCAAAGGTTTAAAAGGTCCGGTTTGTTGACATTCTTTTTACGAAGAAGTAACGTCAATACAATGTAATTCAAACATTTTTTAAAAACAAATAGCAGCTCAGTGAAGAGATCATAGCTTGAGTTGTGCCCCTTTTGATTTGGATTTTGCATCTATTGTCAAAATAAAAGTACCCAATTGGTCTTGTTTAATTGTTGAATAACTCTATATAATGCAGTGCATGCTGTTTGTAATGCTCTCATTTACAGTGACCTAAATAATAGTTTGAGAACGTGTTGCATTTGACAAACCACTATCATTTTCATTTTGGTTTTATATATATAAACAACATAAAAGAAAGAAATGTGTAAGAATGTGTCCAACTTCAGTATGTTGTTTTTCCAGATACATTATGAAGAAACAGAAACATTCCTGTGAAAGAGCAAAGAGATAAAACCTAGATAACAGAGAAATGTCTACACTGAAAGTGGGCGGAGAAAAAACATTCTCAAATCATGAGACTCAAAACCCACAAGCTATTGATACGGAAAAGGCCTCAAAGGAAAGAGTTTAACTGTAAATTGTACTGCATCATCACAGTCATTAAATCTGTTGTGTGTCTGCTACACAGTTTGCAGACAATTTTGTGTTTCACCATCTATTACTTGGTTCAAGGTTCACATGGTTTTATTGTCATTACAACTATACTCAGTACTGTACATACTGCAATGAAATACTGTTCCCCCAAGTCCAAGGTGCTACACAAATACACACATACACATTATGTAGTCAGCGACAGACTTCATAAAAATGCATACAAAAACGAGTGCAAACATTTCGTGCCAACAACTTATTAAACAAATTGTTTAATAAGATCTTTAAGGTTTTTAAAGATCTCATAAACAAGGTTTACTTACTGGTCCTTTAATGTTATGTTCAGAAATAATGTCAGCTGTTCTTCAAACAAAAAAAATGTCTTATGTTAAGTTAACAAAACATTAGGTTTGGTTTAATCAGTCACAATGTCTGACAATTTATTTTTTGTAACCAATTTATTCTTTATTAATTCTCTATTTGTGACAAAAACATGTTTTTGAATCAACTTGAGTAAATAATGAATTAATCACTTAATAAATTACTATTTTTGGTGAATTATTTCTTTAAGATATATAAAGGTGTGGACAGCAGATAACATGTCACATCTAGAGACCAGTGACTCATCTGTGGATTTAAAATGGGTGCAACTCAATGGGTGTGTCGGGCTTAAGCAAAAATGCATCCTTAGAAAATGACAGTCAAAGGAACTATTAAGAAAGAAGATAACATTACAAAACCAGAATCAAGTGATAGAAACTGGAAAACAATGGCAAAGAAAAGTCTGAAGACAGAACGTACTGTCAGAAAAAATAAAAGCTACTATGTTATAAATAGTGGGTGTGTTCATAAGTTGTGGTGTTTTACCACAGAAGAAGACTTTTGCCACCAGGTGATGCTCTGTAACAATACTTTTGTTTCCTGTTTGGGCTGGTTAAGTGTGTGTGTGTGTGTGTGAGGTTTGTCTTTACTGTCATCTTCTAACAAACTGGACCTGTAGGACATGATCTGATCTCTTGCCCAACATGCTATGCAACAACACTGTATATATATGAAGAGGTGTGCATTATACAAGATTTATTTAGACATTACGCCCAATTTATTTAGACATGTAAAAGCAGATGTTGGTTTGGTTTCACACACAACTAAACTAAGGGAGGGCCCTAAATAAAATGAATTTGTAACAGTTATCTATTGTGACTAGTATAAACTTTAGTTAAACAAAGGCATGCATGTTTATATGGATATTGGCAGGGGTGGAGTACATAAGAAATGTCTTCAAGCAAGCAAGCTCACGCCTGGCAATTGCAATAGCTCATAATATATAGTAAAATATAATGTAAAAAGGAATATATAAATGTAATAATGTTCAATTAAAAACACCCTCATACAAAATATAACACTCTACAATACACTCTACATTCTAGCTTTGCACACTTTAAATTGTTGAACCAGTTTGTTCATAACTTATTCTGGGTTACTGCAATCCAGAGTTATATTTTTTTATGTTTTACATCACTTAGTTTATTGTCCTGAGTTTATTCAATTAGATTGGACATTGTGATTTAGAGATTCATGTTTCAATTTGCATGTAAGTTCAAAAACATGGAGGAATACAAACCAGTATGAGAATAGGACGCATTTTAGTAACTACACTGGTCATAAATCCACATTGGTGGTTTAAGTCTCCCTCCCTTAAGTCTCTATGTTTCACGTGATTGGCTGTTCGCTCCAACCGTCACACTTAAAGGTTCACAAGCTCCAGGGTTGTTCATAAAGTGAGGATCAAACAATGAGTTGACAGAGAAGGTTTATATAGGTGGATTTGCAAGACCGTAGGGCCTGGGTTGGATTTGTTTGGATTTCTCAGGTCAAAACTTACTCAAAAACTCTGGGTTTGTTTAACTAGTATTGTGAAACAGGCTTCTGGGGTTTAAAAATACATTAACACAGGCTTAAGTGAAGCGAAAAATAAAAATCCCTTCTTCAACAATTCTTCAACAGACATACAGGCGAAACAGACAACCTCCCCCCCCCCCCCCAGGAAATCACTCTTTGTCAGTCAAAATGATATCTATGAATTCTACCAGACAAAACAAAATCTGCAAATTTGCCTGGGGCACATGCATATCAAAATTGAGTTGAACACAACAGCAGCTGCCAGTCAGAAAACAATGATGAAACGTATTACACATTTCTCTCACATCATCGCAGCCACACCTCAGAGAACTGTTCACAACAGGTGATAACGCGGTTATTGAAAGGATGAGTGTTTGACACCGTGAGAACACTACATGATGCCTGAATGAATGCCACTCAGCCGTGTTACTATTTGACTTGAATAGAATGATATAAAGCTTTTAAAAGCAGGAAACTGACATATCCTGAGGTAAACAATAGAAGAGTGATTTCAGAGAGAGAACGGGGGGTTGGAACACACCTAGCATCTTCAAGCAAATGTTTACCCGTCTCGTGTTGCCATAGCGTTAATGCATGAATGGGACATAATTATGCACGCTTGAACATGCATGTTTAAACAACGCTTCAGGGATTAACATGTTATTTAGATTTAATTCACAACTGTTATTTTATAGAAATTATGTGCTTGAAAAGGATTGTGAGGTGAGAGAGAAATTATTTGAAATTTTAGACTGAAAGGTGGAATGGGGTAAGATGAGACAGTCCAAGAGTCAAAAAACAACAGTTTCTGTTTCTGCAACTATATTCAATGAGTTCCCCATAAATATTCAAAAACACCCTGTGATTGGAAATGCATGTGAAAAAGCATGTGGCATTATGTTCAAGAACTTTCCTGCAACTCACATTCACAAACAAACAGTTAAAAGATAGACAAACAAAGCAGCCAAAATAAAGTTTAGCGATAAGGTGCTATAATCTACAGAGTCAAGTTGCACTTAAATCAGGAAACAATTGTAATTCAACTTGAAAACAACTGACCTGAGATTTGAATTAAACCCAAAATATAAGATACTTGTACACCATTCAAAATGCATTTTAACTATTTGTAAGTAACATGACTGAATAAAAAATTATTGTTAAATAAAGATTTTTTTGGGTCTGTTTTGAGTATGTGGGTCACATGACTTGTTTGAACTGTTCATTCACGGTTTAGTCAACATAACGTAAAACAAACTTAATCATACATTGATCATTATTGTTCATGCTCTTATTCAGCTCATTTAAAGTGTGTGTATTACCTGAAATACATTGCTAGATTAAGCTATCCTGAGTTAATATCACAGAACATACAACCATTTTATAAATCAGACAGACTGAGAGCATAAGCTACATAAATTCACATGTGATTTGGTCACATCAGGTTGTTCACTCTAGCATTATAAACGTAATGCAGCCTGGCAGTGCTTTTAATAAGCAAATATATAGAGAATTGCAAGTCCTGCCAGAAGGCTCAGATTGCATTACTGGAGTTTGTTTTTTGCACTGAAGTTTGGGTGGAGACGTGCATTGCTGCAGAGGTGAAAGAACAGCATTTATAGCAGAGTTAACGTCAGTGCAACGTTACAGCAATGTTACAGCAAGTTTTTAATGCAAGTTTACGAAGATCATGAAATACATTGTTCATTATATCAATAGTCTTGCTGACTTGCAATAAATATAAGTTCTGTAAATGATTTAGTTACAAACTAACCCTGGATAACTCCTGGATTTTATGAGGCAGAAAACAGTAGTAATTCAACTCGCCTTCAACATTACAACAGTCCTTCTAAACGAATTATAAACTATTGCAACTCTGATTCGTTTAAAAAAAAAACTAATAATGAACAAAATTATTAGTAAATCAAACCTTTGTCTGACTATATGAACTTGAACTCGGACCTAGTTGGGGACTTTGTTAAAGGCAATTTTGCAAGTAAATCTTATTGCAATAGATTGAGAAACTTAAAGGCAATAGACCGGAAAATATTTCTTTGAAAAATTCAAAGGAGCACTGAAACCCTTTTTGGGTTTTGGGTAAAACTTTATAGGGCTGTGTATACGCAAGGGGTTCTGTGATAGATTTATGTTCTTGTATGTTCTAGAACAGACTTCTTACAAAGCCAAGGTAACAGTCAGTGTAAAGAACAAGGCTACGTTTCCTGGGATTCCTTGTTAAAATGTTCAATAGTCTTTACAGGGACAAATGGCGCCTTGTGTTGTTGACATTTGTTTGATTGTTCACTCTAATAATAGATCAATTGCATTGTTTCTTTAACAAAAAATATACAAATGCTTCTCAGGCATGTGAAAGGGGTTTCCCTTTTTGAACTTGATTTAACATCATTTTATACAATGGAAAAAACACCTGCCACTTATAAACATTAAAATGTTGTAAATAATAAATCTTTTTTTCTAAGATATCGTATATCTTACATATATAAAGCTGCAAGAAGCAATTACAGTCAGTGTCTAAACTCTCACCCTTTCATAAAACTTGGCCTACATAGAGAACATGATTCAACGCTATGAGCAATGAGGTGTAATTTTAAGAATGCTTCATGCCATTTAAATCACTTATGCAATGCTAATATATGTTTCTGTGTTGCTTTTCTGCAGTACTGAATGGTGTGTCCTGGAAATCTCTTTGGTTGGAAAATACGTTTTCTGCCCTGAACCGTTAATTGCAAGCTGCAATTTTTGTCAACTTGGCAGATTTTCTGATATGTTTACAACAGTGACCAACCACTTTTAAAGCAGCATTTCAACTCCAGCATTAGGCAATGACTATTTATATAAGACATGTATTTACTTATTTTCTGAATAGCAAATGAATAGGTAACTATGGTAACTGAAATTTCCCTCAAAGCTTCCCAAATTCAGGAAAAACAGCAATTTTCCCAAGAAAATCCTGATTTAGACTGTGATGTAGAATGTAAATGTTACTTCTACAAACAAAAGGTTGTTTTAAATGAATCACAATCATCTAGGCAGAATTTTAACCAGTTTGAAACGGCAATGTGCAATGAGGTGCATTGCTAGAAAAAGTGAGGCAAAAATACTGATTCTAATACCTAATAACTGTTATTTTTAATAACTAAGAACTAAATTATTTCTAATATTAATATATTAATTAAATTAAACCAAACAGCTTCTCCACTGACAATTGCTATTCATTTTTGTTTGATGTCATTAACAAGCATTAAATCATTATAATGGCACGGTTAGCAAACTTTTTACCACTGTGACCTTGGTAACATAAGAAATCTGTGAAAATTGTCTGTGAATGTTTCAGATTTCTGAAGTATCTCATATTAGAGAAGAAGACCAGAAAAACAAACGTTTTACAATTACATTTTGGCACGAACATGCATGATGCATTTTGTGTTCTCAATTTCATAGGTGCAGATGAGTTATACAACTCAGGTTGTAAGGTGTGACATCACAATAACTTGCGCAATATATAATATCACTAATGAGCACTTATCACAATTATTTATCATTATGTTGTAAACAATTGTGGTGAAGTGAAACAATGGTATCATAATAAATCAAGAATTGCTAGAACAAGAAACACTTCTGAGAAGATGTGCAATCTTCTCTGCACATCCACAGTTTGTAAAACTACAGAGAACCGTTTCTTTAACTACAGCTTGACCTAACTACAAGTCTTATAGGTAATTGTAGTTATCAATTCTCCCATGGGCTCTTTGAGAACAGATCATACACCAGAGAGTGAGGTGGGTGGAGTTCTGTTTATACACTGAATCGTGACTCAAAGTCAATAACAGACCACTGCACTCACAACAGAGCCATTGATATCCACAGCTACAAGTCATGCAGCTATATGCTAGTAGAAAATGGTAGTTCTTAGCCATAACTAATGACCATTTTCAAGCATTCGTGTATGTAATACTTTGTTACTTTCGTTCTTACACTGTAAAATTGTTGCACACACTGGGTTTCATAATCCATAACCAGGCCGAAATTTCCCCCTCTGCACCCCTTTCTCTCTCTATTGTTGGTGAGTGAGGCATCTAAGCTGATGCACAGTTCCAGATGTGGTCTGGTGAAGGGGAGGGTGAAATTGTCGGAGATGATGTCACATCCCCCCCAGGAAGGCCACCATCAAGTTAAACTGTTTACAACAATAGTGTTCCCCAGGTTTCTCATGTACTGCAGTAGGCTGTGAGATCTGTAAAAATCATGATATTATACTAAATAACATTGAGGTATCAAGTTTCATTACATATCAACATCTCCATTGCACCGTGTAATCTGTAAAAACAGAAAAGTTCTGCACACTGTTGAACTTAAAAGCAATACGGAACCAAAGCTTTAATGTTGATGATTATAATGTTTCAGAAATTCAAGTACAAAAAGTACGCAGGACTTTTTTGGTTTTGTTGATTTTTGTGGAATCAGTCAATATCTTAAGCACTTATTTACTTTTCAGGTTTGGGTTTTTGTGTTAAATTTTATTTTGCTCATCCTGCGCCATTCGTACTTTGACACAATACCTCAAACAATCTCACATTCAAGCATTCTGACAGATCCTTCAATCTGATACTTACTGTACTCACACAGTGTACTTTGTATATGAGCCTGTGCTGTAATAATTTGTGCTGTGTCATGCTTTACGTTTTAACCGACTTTTTTAATTCTTGTTCTGCCTCTAACTGACAAAGGGAGGAAAACTGGCACTGAATTCTGGCACACATGTACACATGAAACAAAGAATAAACATATTGCTTTGCACTCCCACCATTGAAATCTCAAGGGTGAGGACATTTCAGAAGTGAATATGAACACACACACACACTGAGAGAGAGAAAGTGACATTCCTTTGCAGTTTCCTCACTAGGGTGGAAACTGAACTCTGGTCCTTGAGTCTCAAAACTACTGGTGGTTGCAGGAGGGTCTGGCACACAAACACCTTCCCCCCTCCTCCTATCATCCAAGTGCAGGACCCGCCCCTTGAGCTCCAGCTATATAAGAGAACAGAGCTGGGCTCAAAGTCGCAAACCTCTTCAGGACAACTCCAGTGGTTTCCTGTAGTTTCCTCTTTGCTTAGATCTCATCTCAACTCTCCATCAACCATGTCAATGCGCATGACATCCTCCATAGTCAGCTCCAGCAGCAGAGGAGGCATGATGTCTGCTCCTCAGAAAGCCCACAGTGTGTATGGAGGTGGTGCTGGGGGAATCCGCATCTCGTCCTCTTCTATGCAAAGCAGAAGTGGTGGAGGCTTTGGTTCAAGCTTTGGTGGAGGATTCGGTGCAGGTGGAGGATTCGGTGCAGGTGGAGGATTCGGTGCAGGAGGCATGGGTGGAGGGGAGAACATCCAGCTGAATGAGAAGGCCACCATGCAGAACCTGAATGACCGTCTGGCTTCCTACCTGGAGAAGGTCCGCTCTCTGGAGGCTGCCAATGCCAAGCTGGAGAAGATGATTAAGGAGTATTATGAAACAAAGGGGCCGGTTGCTCAGAGGGACTACAGCGCCTACTGGAACACCATCAATGACCTGAAAGAAAAGGTACATCTCATGCATTGATTTAGAAATTATGCACTTTGTCATCTTTCTGATCATCTGTGCAGAATTGTTTAGACATGAATGTTTCATAATTATAAAGCCTGTGTTTTCTTCTATGTTTTAGATTAAAAATGCCACTGTGAACAACGCCAGCATCCTTCTGCAGGTTGACAATGCTAAGCTGGCTGCTGATGACTTCAGAATAAAGTAAGTTCTCTGAGATGATGCTCAGATCATTCCTCCTGATATATTAGTCACATGAAAACAATGATGACCTCATTCCATGTTCATTCTCTACACCAATCAGATACGAGCACGAGTTAGCCATGCGCCAGTCTGTGGAGGCTGACATTGCTAACCTGCGTCGCTTGCTGGACCAGACAACCCTGACGAAGGCCGACCTGGAGATGCAGATTGAAGGTCTGCAAGATGAACTGGCGTTCATGAAGAAGAACCACCAGGAGGTCTGTAGTAGATTCCCAGGGGCAGAATTAGGCATGTGTTTCATTAAATGCATTTATCAAGCTTTGAGTAACTTTGCTTGACTCTTGTGCTTACAGGACTTGGCTGCTCTGAGGTCTCAGTTGTCAGGCACAGTAAATGTGGAAGTAGATGCTGCTCCTCAGCAGGACCTGAACAAGGTTCTGGAGGAGATTCGTTCAGATTACGAGACCATCATAGAGAAACACCGCAGAGAACAGGAGGCCTGGTTTAAAGACAAGGTGAGATGTTTCCTAATGTGTAGTTGAAGACTTATTACCTTAGAGACTAATAAGACACTTGTTCCAGATGTAGAGATTTTAAGTAGTGAAACCATGATGAACACAGTTTGGATGTGTTTTTTAAAATAATATTGTGTGTGCTTTTGTCTTTAAGTCCACACAGTTGAGCAAGGAGGTGGCTATCAGCACAGAGACCATTCAGACCTCCAAGACAGAGCTCACAGATCTTCGTCGCTCCTTGCAGAGCCTGCAAATCGAGCTTCAGTCTCAACTCAGCATGGTGAGATGTGGGGAGTTAAAACAGAAAGGAAGAAGAGGGTGGGGGAAACATTGCCTCAACCCAGGGCAGGGAAATGTTACATAAGAGGTTAGAGTAGCAGGCCAAGAAGCGGGCAAGAAATGGGAGGACGATGGACAAAAAAACAGATGGAGTGAGAGCGTGAGATATGTCAAGAATGCTTCATTTTATGGAGCTCTCAAAGGGGACTGAGATACAGAGCAAAGAATACAGAGACTCTATATCTGTAACAGGGCCTTAGAAATCAGTTTATGGACTCGTACCATGACAGGTACATATCAAGCATGGGTGTGCTTAATAACCCAACATCAATAGGTGACAGTAAATGCAAATTTGTGATTATATATATGAGTTGATAATAAAATGCAAAATCTGATTTCCAGTATGTATAAATGAATATGATGTTTCCACACAGAAAGCATCACTGGAGACTACGCTGGCAGACACAGAGGCTAGATACAGCGCTATGCTAGCAGGCTTCCAGAATCAAATCAACATGATGGAGGCAGAGCTAGCTCAGGTGCGGGCTAGCATTGAGCAGCAGGGACAAGATTATCAAATGTTGCTGGACATCAAGAGCCGTCTGGAACAGGAGATCGCCACCTACAGGAGCCTCCTGGACAATCAGGACTCTAAGTAAGTTCTTTTTTACTAAACATCAACATTGTCATTATATCACAATCTTGCCCTGTATTAGCTTTACTAACACATCTCCTGTTCTTTGTGTTACAGGACTCAAGGCCAAGGTAATTAAAATACCTCCTTGAATATTGTTTAATAATTGTTTACAGTCTGTTTAACATTATACTTTAACATTATCTCTGTGCTCTCAGGTGGACAAGCCCATCCACCGCAAAAACACTAAATGCAGAGCAATGGCTTGGCGAGACAACATCCAAACACGCATTTTGTTCTAACTGAGTGTTTGTATTGAGAACAAGCTTGCAAAAAAACGTTACATCTACTGTGTGTGAGAAAAAGTCTCCTTAAATAAAGCTGTTGCCAAAACAACTTTTTGCATCACTGTCTGTTTTTTTCTCTTAAAATACCACCATATAAATACCATACCACCTATATAAATATGATGCATTTACATAGTAAATGCATCATATTTGCACTCCATGTCTAAATGTCACAAAACAGTCTTGCATTATTTAGAGCAATTAGTATATAATCTATTAGTATAATCTATAATTAATATATAAAACTATTAGACTGTGTGGTAGCGTATAGTATATTGTAGCATGTAGACAGCAAACACTCATTCACAGCAGCCTCATCATTAAAAAAAAGACACAGGAGATAATGAGACAGAGAGGAAAATATGGGTCTCAGTTTTCCCAGTGCTGCATTTGGTGCCTGGCAACAGATTCATCACAAAAACAGTTAAAGGAAAACACAGTTTGGGTCATGAAGTTGGCTGACCATCGACTTCCCCTTTTTTAGTAAAACTCTTTTGATGAACAATCGTGATTGTTTACACTGGATAGGATGGAATTTTAGGCTATATATAGAAAATAGGATATCACTTAAAACAAAGAGACTGAATACGAACTGAAAAACACAGAGAGAATTTTTATTAACATACACAGAAAGACAAGCTTAGTGGGGCATTGACTATTTATTTTGGTTTATCTACCTAGGATTAAGGACGTGTAGCAAAATTTGGCAAAGACACAATAGCAGCTTAAAGTTCTTTAAAAATGAGTCACCGAAAAACTGAAAATAGCACGAAACTGTGAAAAACATTCCTTTACATGAAGCGAGATATAGGCGTGGCTAAGGGCCAATGGGTTCAGGATCACTGAATTCAGGAATCTATTCAATTTTTCCAATTTTATTGACTTCATGGAAAGCAATGAATCAGATTGAAAGGAGTTTACATAATCTGATTTAGAGTGGGTTGCTGCAAACAGGTTTAAAGGGGCCAAAACGGGCCACACCCAATATTGCCAAAAATATGGTGGTGCTGTATTGCCCAGTGCAGTGGGTTTGACAGTAATACATGCCCTTCTTACAGAAACCATAACTATATACATTTCTATATTGGATTTACATTATATGAAATCTTGACTTTGAAAACTGATAGAAGATTGTCACCAAGCACTTTACTGACTTGTTGACCAAGACACAACAATCCCAGACTCCCCCTATTGGTCATGACCAGATTATGTAACTTTCCACTGGCATTAAAGTAAATAAACCCAAGCAGAGATTGAGAACACCTGGGAAGAGCGCTGCCACTCGTGCGTCCGACAAACACTGACTATAAAGTATAAATACTTGCGATTTATAGCTGTTTGCAAACCACCTGCCATCTCGCAGACAACAGTTTTATTAACACCTCTAGAGGAAAGATGCATTGAAGTGAATCTAGCAACAGGACTTAACTGGGCGATGGTAAGCGGGCCACACTGGCACAGCTACACGGTGTTGGTTGGCAGATGTGATTTTTATTACTTACAGATTCGGCCTTTGTCAGTTCCGTTTATTTCACCGCCAGCTTTTAACTTAGTCCATAACTCCTCATGCAATCCACCAGTTCATACAATCCACCAGTTCATACAATCCACCAGTTCATACAATCCACCAGCATTAACCTCCCAGCAGTTTTTCAGAAGCGCAGCACTATCAACGCTGTAGGGAAGCGCAATGTACCCAGAGCGCCCTCTAGCGTATAATGTCGTAGGGTGTTGTGATCCCTCACCTGTAATAATACTTTTACGTTTGTTTATTAAAATAACTATTTTGTTTATGTGATCCACGCCATCACTTAAGAAGTTACTTTATTATTTAGATAAGCTCCAAAACTAACTTTGTCTTGTTTGTAAGCTTCAGTCGAATAAACAGATGTTGGTCCTAACGTTTGTTCTGCTTGCACCGTTGTGTTGGTTATGAAGGGCTTTGGGTTTCACAAACAGCCCAGACTTGTTAACTTTGATCTTTTAAGTTGCTACATTTACTTAAATGTCAAGGTTGTAACTGAGATCTCTTTTAACGCTGATACAACATTCACCAGGTCTGAAATGATCCTAAAGTGACTCATCTTTAAGGATGCATTAGAACACGTGGCTTTCCTTTTTAATAATTTAAGTCTGGACCATGTGCAGGAAACGAAGGATTATTTGGAAAAGTAGTACATTAAAGAATAATAATGACCTGCAAACCTTAAAACCGACCAAGCTTTTATAAAGCTTAATATAATTAAAAAGGCATGTTTAAAACATGCAGAGGTATGAATGCAACAGTCTGTTTAGGCGGAGGAATAATTAAAACGTTGTGCTTTGTGTAATACTGGGATTACAGACTCACGCCTCTGAGCCCGGCGAGAGATCCCAGCATCTGCACCCGTGTTAAGTGATTGTCGTATAATTAGCGCCCCCTTGTGTATGAAACCAGAACATTATTTCTCTTTAAAACGGACAGTCAGTCAACAATAAAGCTGTATTTGCACAGTATTTTACATTATTTTATATTGCCAAAGATTATGCAACACTATGCAATATAGGCTATAGAGAAAGAAAGTAAATGAACAAATTTAAGAATTAAATAATTCATAATTAAGTATAATAATATTTTACTCCTGTATTGATACTGAACTCCTGCATTCTTGCTTTTGTTGAAGGAATAATTTTTTATTCAGATCTTTATTATATTTTACATATAAAGGTGAATCAAAACAACCCTTAAGGATGCATCATTCAGGAACAATATGAGGTAAATAAGATTTACATTGTTTTGTGTGTGTGTGTGTGTGTGTGTGTGTGTGTGTGTGTGTGTGTGTGTGTGTGTGTGTGGGCGCTGTTCCTTTAAGACTGGTTAAATGTGGAAACATTTGACTTTTCTTCAAGTATGTGTTTGGCCACAGACTTTAAATTGAGTAACATTTTGAAAGGCCAAACACACTGTATATACAATGAATTTCTTCGCACATTTCATCCCTCCATGAATTGTACATATATATATATATACCTTTATGGATGAGTTAACTGTTCTGACCTGGTTAAAGGGTGAGGTCCATGTGTGACCTAGTAATCAGGGTGGGGAAGCTGGTAGAAGTGATCTCACACTCTCACAATACCCCCAGGGAGATACCTGTCTACAACATGATGCACTCTCAATGTCTCAGTGGTCACCACCCACACCACTCTGAGAAGTACACTGTCTAAGCAACACATCAATGCTAAGTATATATTTTTAAAAACATATTCAATTTTAAACCATAAGTGAATACACATTATATTGTGCTTTTACAAATCACACAATATTTATATGTTCACTGTAGAGATATTGTGCAGTATTGCAAAGGAAATTACCATTTCTATTGGTTTACTAGTAAAGAAAATATTGGAAGCTGCAAACCTGAATAGTAATATGTGAACACAATATTGTGAAGCTTTAGAACACAAATTTGCACAAAATCTTTTTCTCTGAATCTTGAATATTAAAAAAATGTCAAAACTCTGTATCCTTGCATGACCAGACAAAATGATGAAATCTGACACAAAACACTTGCACACACATGCCAGACACACACACACTTATACACACTGTGTGTGTCTAAGTCATATTGCACTCCCTTCATTGTAGTTTTTAGGGTGAGGGCATTGCAGGAGTGCACGCACACACACACTCACAGACACACAGACGCACACACATTCCATTGCAGTCTGCAAACTAGGGTGGAAACTGAATGCTGGTCCTTAGATCTCAACACTGCTGATAGATTCATCAGGGTCTGGCACCCAGACACACCTTCCCTCCACAAAGTGCAGGACACGCCCTTGAGGTTCAACTGCATAAAAGAACAGAGCTGGACTCAGAGCCTTCATCCTCCTCAGGACAACTCTAGCAGTTTCCTGTCCAAGTTGGGTTCATCTCATCTCTGCATCCACCATGACAAGTATGTCGATCTCTTCGCGCTCCTTGAAGTCTCAAGGACCCAAGACCGTGTCCTCTAAGTCGATAGTCGTTTCGGGCCGAAGTGGTTTGATGTCTTCTCCACAAAAAGCTTACAGCGTTTACGGTGGAGGCTACGGAGGAAGCACCCGCATCTCCTCTTCTTATAGAATCGGAGGAGGTGGAGGGATTGGTGGAGGGTTTGGTGGAGCTTATGGTGGACTTGGAGGAGGATATGGTGGAGGACTTGGAGGAGGCTTCGGTGGAGGTTACGGTGGAGGTTACGGTGGAGGATTTGGTGGAGGAGTTGGCGGAGGATATGGTGGTTCAAGCATTGCAGATTTACAGCTGAGCGAGAAGGCCACCATGCAGAACCTGAACAACCGTCTGGCCAGCTACCTGGACAAGGTCCGCTCTCTGGAGGCTGCCAATGCCAAGCTGGAGAAGATGATCAGGGAGTATTATGAAACAAAGGGGCCGATTGCTCAGAGGGACTACAGCGCCTACTGGAACACCATCAAAGACTTAAAGGACAAGGTACATTAAAATGAAACTTTTGGGTGATGTCTGAGATTCTAGATAATATCATACATAAAACTAGAAAGACTAGCAAAAAATGTTGTATTACCTTTTTTGCTACTTCTATTGTAACATTTATGTTTTGATTTATTACATTAATGTATCAATGTTCTTCCTTTACAGATTAAAAATGCTACAGTCAACAACGCCCACATCCTTCTGCAGATCGATAACTCTAAGTTGGCTGCTGATGACTTCAGAACGAAGTAAGTTCTGTCAGATGATGTCAACACAAAAATCATATTGGTCATGTTCAAACACTGATTAATTTCCCATCATTCTGCTCCACCAATCAGATTTGAGCATGAGCTGATGATGCGCCAGTCTGTGGAGGCTGACATCGGTAACCTGCAACGTTTGTTGAGCCAGTTGAAACTGACCATAGCAGACCTGGAGAACCAGATCAAGGGTCTGCTGGAAGAACTGGAATTCATGAAGAAGAACCATTTGGAGGTTTGTAGCAGTTTGCATGTCATAATCAGTAAATAATGATTGATAATTGCTTGTGCACACAATGGGCAGCTTCTAGTAGCTTCTTATTAAGTTTGGAGACAATTGGAGACCTGATGCTTGACTGTTTTGTGGCTGCAGGAGATGGCTGCTCTGAGGTCTCAGCTGACAGGCACAGTGAATGTAGAAGTAGATGCTGCTCCTCAGCAGGACCTGAACAAGGTTCTGGAAGAGATCCGTTCTCATTACGAGACCATCATAGAGAAACACCGCAGAGAACAGGAGTCCTGGTTCAAAGACAAGGTAAGATGTTTGCCATCATCCATAGTGAAAGGTGGATGTCACAATCTAACACAGCACATTTGTTCATTTTCTTGTATTGTAAAACCATTTTCGTGTGTTTCTGTTTCTCTTTAAGTCTGCACAGTTGGGCAAGGAAGTGGCCGTCAACACAGAGACCATTCAAACCTCCAGGACACAGATCACAGATCTGAGACACACCTTGCAGAACCTGGAAATCGAGCTACAGTCTCAGCTCAGTTTGGTGAGACCACTGGTTTATTCGTTTGTACCTTAATGGGGTTATTCAGATACAAAAGCATCTCACATATAATGGCTGGTTGAGCAGCTCCAAGATTTTTAAAAAGTACCAGATTTTAAAACATTTGTAAATTAAATTAATGCAATGATCCTTACAGAAATCATCCTTGGAGAACATGCTGGCAGACACAGAGGCTAGATACAGCGCTATGCTAGCAGGCTTCCAGAATCAAATCAACATGCTGGAGGCAGAGCTAGCTCAGATGCGTGCTAGCATTGAGCAACAGGGACAAGATTACAAAATGTTGCTGGACATCAAGAGCCGTCTGGAGCAGGAGATCGCCACCTACAGGAGCCTCCTGGACAATCAGGGCATTTCGTAAGTTCATCTTTTTAACTGTAAATGTTGCCACAAGAAGCAAAACATTAATCTACTTTTTTATTTTGTCCTGTAATGGCTTCACTAATGTATCTTTTTTTTCTCCTGTCTAGACTTCAAGGATCAGGTAATTATGTCTCTTTTTTATGTGGTGTGGGGTAACCATAACTGACAAAACTGACAAAAACATGTTGCTTTAAAGACTTTAAAGTTGTCAGATTCCGGGAATTCATCTATGTTGTTTATTACGCTTTTCTAACTGTTTCTCTCCCACCCTTTAGGTGGATCTTTCCCCTCAGGTGGATCCTACTCTATGTCCTCAGGTGGATCTCACTCCTTGTCAGGCGGTGGCTCTTTGTCAGGCGGTGGCTCTTTATCTGGTGGATCTCACGGCTCTGGTGGATCAAGTGTGACCATAAAGCAGACCACCACTTCTTCACAGCGTTCACACCACTAGAGAGCACAACGCTCTCACACACATTAAGTTAAACATGAGGGATAACACATGTCACTGTGTTAATAAGATCAAAGAAACGAATGTTGTAATGTAAACCCACTGGATGACACTCTCTAGTGTGTTTGTGTGTGTGTACGAAAAATAAAACATCAAACATGACTTCTGTTTACTTGTGTTTTTTGAAGAATAATTTGGTCTATATTTGAAATGAATGAAAAGAGTATTTTGTGGAAATAAATGGTCCAAAAATGTTCCATCAGTAAATCACATTTCTATTATATTTAATATAATATATTTTTTTATACTGTCATGTGCTTCCAGGTTTTTACATATAAAAGTGTCAGAAAGTAAAATTTTTACTGTACAATATGTGTTGTATAAAACAAATATCATTTACTTCATACCTCAATAAAGTTTGAGGAATGAGGATGTTTGGGTGAGGGATTCTGGCTAAACAGCCAGGATGTTTGGAACCTCAGAATGGGTGCTTCTAAAAGTGGGTGGAGAAGAAGAATAAGTATTGTTTTGACAAAAATTACTCCCAGCAGTCATTCAAAAATATTACATTGGACTAAACATGCTTTTCCAAGCATATGAGCCATTAGTTTTATTGATGAGTTTTATAGTCGATCATCTTGGTGGTTAAGCCTTAAAGGCAGTGGTTATGAGACTTAACTAGTGCTAGGAAGCCTGTTCCCACGTTCTTCTTCTTCAATACATTAAATATTACTGTTAAAGAACAAAGACTTTATATGTCTCTGGTCATTTTGAACAGTGCATGTTTACTGCAAACACTAATTTGGAGTTTTCACTGAAAAAAATGCCATTGAAAGATAGAGAGTCGGTGTGACAGATTTCTAAATTAATTAGCTGCATGTCAGACCCTGCAGGGTTACTTAGAGTTTAGGCATAACAGCTCACAACACACCTTCTAAAACTGTCTCAAAGGAGTGTTGTATATGTTGCCTGGAAACCGATCCTTCACAAAAACAGTGAAAAGAGCAGACATTAGCTCATCAAAGTCTGTCTGACTCATTATTTATCAGTTAATGTCGCCTATGAGGAATTGTAATTGCTGTTTGTTGGAGATATATAGTTACATATAAAATCTGTATAAAATGTCATAAAACAGTGGTGGCTGTGTTTTCAAAAAAGCAGAACTGACATTCCTCAAACATACTGATTTTTGCAAATTATTCGCTATAAACAACATGCAAACTGTATTTAGACTTCATTCTGTAGCCAGTTTCAGTCATGTTTCATGTTTATTTTATGGTCTCATGTTTTAATTTACATTTTTGCTCAATGTATGCCTTTACAAAAAAAAAAACTCTCTGGGGGGAAGTTTTTTGAAGTTTTGCCTCAAGCTGTGTTTAGAAGCCATTATTTTAATGCCATCTGATGCAGAAATTAAACACCTTTGAGCTGTACTTCAAAAATTGAACCATCCCAAAGTTAATTCCAAACCTAGAGAAGAATTATTACTCACATGCACATTTATTTGAAGAAAGAAAACTGTAATCCTGGTTTTGTTTGGCTAAGGCTAAAAACGGGTTTGTTATAATTTAGTCATGGGGTTTGCAGGACACAGCAAGTCGAGTAAAAATCCCAATAAAAAAAAAAGCTTGATGCAATTTGTGGCCTATTCACCACTTTTGCTCTTAGTATTGAGAAAGAGGACAGAATACAATCCATGGGAAAGCAACCAAAAGTCAAGTGCAGCAAAAAGTGATAAGTAAAAGTCAAAACAAACTAAAAAAACCTCTGTCAAATAGATAAATGAAACCAAGCATTAGTTTCAGAAATATGCCTCTACATGAAGGGACTGCAGACAGACTACAGGTGTGGCAGGTGATGACTATTCACTTCAAGACTTGTTACTGTCACTATTTCTTTACTACATATTTTTCTCCAGTGCTGTTGATTTTAACCACTAACAATTTAATGTTGTGCACTTCTGCCTCTTGTGGTTATTGAGGGCTTGATAGATGGGCCACTGTAAGAACTGTTGTTGTGTGAAAGTTTTTTTTTTCAGAATAACTCTATTTGTATTCCAAGGGCAATTCATAAGATTACACATCTTATATTTCTATATTTGGATAATCATATTTCCTTCATCTAAATTATTTTGCTTAGTTCATGAGTTTATTTTCATCTCTTGGTCTTTAAATACTGTTATTTGTCTTGCACAGACATTTCCACATATCTTCCGCTGGGAAGCAGTACAACTGTTATATTGTCACGATACACGCCTTAATATTTGGAGGGTCACTTTGAAGCATTGAAGGAAAACTTGAAATGTGTTAAGAAGAGCAGTAAATAAGTATATGTATCTAAAATAAATGTATTTTACCATTTATCGTTTAAATAAACATTTAATTTATTTGCAGTTTGTTTATTATATTTAGAAAACTCTAAAAAATAAAAGACTGAGTCTCGCTGTATTGTTCAGGCTGCACTGCGGCGTCTATTCACAGGCGCGATCCCGCTACTGATCGGTACGGGGGCTTTGACCTGCTCCGTTTCCGACCTGGGCCGGTTCACCCCTCCTTAGGCGACCTGGTGGTCCCGAGCTCCCTCAGTAACACCATATCGATACCGAACTTAGTGCGGACACCCGATCGACATAGTCCACCGTAGCCCAGAACCCCCGAACTCATGCGATCCACCAGCCTCAGCCTCCCAGTAACTGGATTACAGACTCACGCCACTGAGCCCGGCGAGCGACAGTAACAGCTGTTCGACTCTTCATTGTGTTTATTAGTGCGACCTCTACTGTCCAAACACACACTTGCAGATCTGTAAACATGACGTTTTCAATAGCTACAGGGCAGAGTTACGTTGTACTTTATATATCAAACATCAAAATAGTTGCTTGAATTTTTAAATGAGTCAATTTATGCATAATGGGTAACAAAACCTCGAAGTTACATCCCGTTCCAGCCTGGACCAATAAGGAACTTCGGCGGTGAGGCGTAGAGCCAATGAGAGATTAGCGATGATAACAGCGTTACTCCCTACATCTGCACCTAACGGGAAGGGACGTTTACTACCATCAGCTACGAATTCCGTGGTCGCGGAATCGAGTATAATATAAACTTTAAGGTAAAACGAACTTCATGCATTGATGAACTTATATATGGATCATTTGGATAATAATGCAAATGCCATGATAGTAAGGATAGTGTTTTAAACAATAGATTGCATTCAATTTACATGGCCGCAAACCAGCTTGCTAACCCGACGCTTCCTCTTTTGTTGCAACAAACAGTTAAACCCACCACAAAAACATTACAGTTTGTTCGGGTGTTAAATATCATCTGACTTTATCAGCAACATGACGATCGCTGTAGGCTGCATGCTTGAAAACGTTTCCAAGCGTTTGGCTTGGCTGGGCACCAACGATGCACAAACATAGTGTCCAGGTAGGCAATTCAAAAGGTTTTGATACACAGACTCATTCATTATTTTTTCCGATTTAGATGCAGTTTATGCTGCTGTTCAGCAGGCAGGGGAAACTGCGGCTTCAGAAATGGTATGTGGCACTTTCAGACACGCAGAAGAAAAAGATCTCCCGAGAGGTGATACAAATGGTGCTGGTACGCAAACCCAAGATGTGCAGTTTTCTGGAATGGAGGGACCTGAAAATAGTATATAAGAGGTCAGAGAGCGCAACATATTTCATGTGTTATTTATAGTCTGTATAAACAGTCTTATTTTGCATTTCAGATATGCCAGTTTGTACTTTTGCTGTGCTGTGGAGGACCAAGAAAATGAGTTGATAACCTTGGAGATCATTCACAGATACGTGGAGCTGCTGGACAAATATTTTGGCAGTGTGAGTTTTATATCAGAATTATTTTTAAAACAATGTCCGAGGTTTGCAATGTTTAACCAAAATGCAACTCTAGTACTTCACTGAAAAGTTTGTTCATTAAACATCAGGTATGTGAACTGGACATTATCTTCAACTTTGAGAAGGCTTACTACATCCTAGATGAGTTTATACTGGGTGGAGAAGCTCAAGAGACTTCAAAGAAGAATGTTTTGAAGGCCATAGAACAGGCTGACATGCTGCAGGAGGTGAGAAAAGCACACAGTGAAACAGAAAAGCACACAGAAAAACATTTACTTATTCCTTTTTTAAATTGTTACTTCTTACAGGAAGCTGAGACACCACGTAGTGTTCTGGAGGAGATTGGACTGACATAAAACCTGAGAACTCACCCAGACTCACCAAATATTAACAAACATTTTCCTTTCTCTATCTGTGGGCATGTTATATAGGCCAGAACACTCACATTTTTATTTTAGATTAGCTTTCGGACAGTGTTTGTAAAAGTGTTAGAAAATCAAAACTTCCTACAGAACAATTCAGTTTCAAAGCCTGTATTTTTACTGCCAAACATCTTTGGGAATTGAGCGTATTAAAATATCTGCACCTCTTTCTCAGTTATGAAATAGTAGATATGCAAATTTCCTACAATGTTCGGCTGTTTGGATTCAGGTTTGTGTCAGTATATGTAGCACAGATTTGTGTCAACTACAATCATTCACTAATCTTTCCTCACAACGTCAATGACTCTCTGTGTTAAAACATTACCTCTCGCCCTCAGCTGCCTTAAAACACTATTACAGCTGATAGTTTGCCAGCATCTTATGCAACTCTGTAGGTCCACATCAATGCAACATGGACTGTCACTGTTTTAGACAAGGAATTTCTAAAGTGTTAGGAACCAAACATTCCAATCCTGTTTACAAGAGGGAATTACAAAAAGCAAAACACACAGCAGATTTTGGGTAGAATTGTAAATTAAATATAATATAAGAGCTTTCTCGGCATCAATTCTAATGCAGATTATGTTAAATTAACAGTATTAATAAGTCTTTGACCAGCAACACTGTAATGATTTCTTCCTGTAAACATGTGATTGGCCAGACAGATCAGATTTTTCATTCAACAGCTTACTGTTAAAAGTTTTATTTCCAATGCCAAAGAATATTTTCCACCATGCTCATGCCTTTTTCTTGAAGGGTTAATTCATACAAAAACAATAATTCTGTCATTTTCTCACCTCATACAGATTTAGAACGACATGAGGAAATCATGACAGAAGCTTCATTTTTGGCTGAATTATTCCTTTAAAATCGTGTATCTTTGTAAGCTATCCTATTAGCCTGTTTTCTTGGAAAGATGTTTTTTGAAGTTTCATCTGAGTTAAAAGAAAAATAAAACTATTAATGCAGCGTGTCATTGCATCGTGCCATTTGTGAGACTGCACAAAATGTAATGTCTAACATCATTACTCCACAACCCCTCAAGTCTTCAAAAAACAGTAATTAAATTACATTAATACAGTTTTTTATTACAGTAATACCAGAAAAACTAGACATTGTGTAATACAAATTAAAACACAGCAGCTGCTCAATGAACACAGTAGCAAAATGTTTTAAATAGTACAAATATACACAGTAGTACGGTGTGAAATTCTGTGATGTGCAGGCCTGTCTGTTTGAATGGGTTAAGATAACCAAGAAGATGATGGGTTTATTATGAACTGATATTACCAGTACTTTGTAGTTCATTTTAGATTTATTTTATTCATTCTCTTATGGTAAAATCAGAGCATAGCAGCTGTGAAGGCTCTGTCGGAATTTAGCACGAATTATTCTCTGCCATTGTTAATCGTATTCACACATTGAATAGGTAGATAACTGCGAAAGACATGCATAAGCGAAACACATTTACACTCGTCGCATAATGATGACGTCAGACTTATTTGTGGGCACTCTGGGAGCGTGTCAACGCGCATGCTCAAATTACTACTGGGGCGACCGATTCTCCGGTCCGAATGATTTACGAGAGTCGGTTCATTTAAAAACGATACAATAAAAATCGCAACTTACAATATAACTCATGCACAGCTAAAATCACAACTAAGAAAATGTATGTATTATTCATATAAATATACGTTTAATATACAGTTGATTTCCATTGCAAGCATTTTAACAAAGTATGTGGATACTATTTCAGTAGTAGTATTATAGTAGTTTTATAGATCAAAGTTAAAATGCATTACTCAAAAATATTCCCAGCGTCGTCTTTCTAGCCAGCAAATTGTCTCTTCCTGTATAACCTCGACCCCAAAGGCTTTGTGGATCAATACCAGTGGAATTGAAAAGAATCGGTTCAATAGAGAGTCGGACGTCTTCAGAATTTGCGCGAATAGGATGCGATCAGGTTTTACAAGCAGTGACGGAATCTGGAGATTAAAACCCTGAACCCCCTTTTCCCTATTTCAGGCTTTAAATCTCGCATCTCCTTCATTGGTCAACCTACAGAAAACACGCCATAATGGCAGACAAAGAAGGTAAACTTTTCGCTTATCGGATCGTATGCAGTGTTTTTTCTTTCATTAGAGTGTGTTAGCGTTAGCCTAACATGCTAATAGATGTGACACACAGACTGACCTGAATGAATGAATATTACATTATGCACTCGATTTTATCCAAAATGGTCATGGCTAATACAATGGATCGTTATTGACTTGATAACATGATTGTATTATATAGTTGCTTTTCATGTTTGATATTCTTTTGTAGCGTTCCCTCCATAATTCACATACTACAGTACACTGTTAAAGGATGAATGTTGTCATTATTTACTATAGTTTCTATACTATAGTCAGAATATGGCTCCGTTTTGCATTGTAGACTCGCACGATGCACTTGAATTATAATCATTTTAATGCATTTGTTCTGTTTATTCTGCATTGACAGTGTACGACGATGCTGTGGAGGAGAGAGTGATAAATGAGGAATACAAGATCTGGAAGAAAAACACACCATTTCTGTACGATCTAGTCATGACACATGCACTCGAGTGGCCGAGTTTGACGGTACAGTGGCTTCCTGATGTCAACAGGTAATCCATTGACTAGCATGTCCACCTACCTCTGTTAAAACTTACAGATTATAAACAGACTGTTTTTATCTGGTTTACGTAGACATTGAATTTGTCTTTGTGTATAAAATACACTCTTCATAAGAATATATATATATATACATTACTATAATAAGAATATTACTGAAATTATAAGCACTTGAGCATAAAAATCAGTCTTCAGCCGTCTTCTTTTGTTGATGTTTTTTGTGAAGGCCTGAAGGAAAGGATTATGCAGTTCATCGGCTGGTGTTGGGCACACACACTTCAGATGAACAAAACCACTTGGTCATCGCAAGTGTTCAGATCCCTAATGATGACGCTCAGTTTGATGCCTCCCACTATGATAGTGAAAAAGGAGGTAAGAGATTATCTTACGAACTTTGTATTCCTGAATGCTGTACATTTACTGTACTGACGTAGATTAATGCGTCTCTGTTTGTTTCTTCAGCAGGTATGATCAGTCTTACAAGATGTAAATGGATGCACAGGGTATTTAAGAGGGCAGGCTGTGTTGGAACTGCTGCAGTCTTTTGTCATGTTTGGTTGATGCAAACTGATTTGTTCTTAAAGTTGATATAACCAGATCTTGTAGTTAGACATCAGCTGAACATGAGACAGATGACTGGACAGTTGTCAGTGAATGTGTATCAACATTTGTTTTTAGAGTTTGGAGGGTTTGGGTCAGTGAGCGGAAAGATTGAAATTGAGATTAAGATCAATCATGAAGGAGAGGTGAACAGGGCCCGATACATGCCACAAAACCCCTGCATCATCGCTACAAAGACCCCCACCTCGGACGTGCTGGTGTTTGACTACACCAAACATCCATCCAAACCAGGTCAGGATTCAAAGAATCATCTTTTGTTAAATAACAAAGCTTATATTAATATTGTTGTTGTGAATAAGAAGTCTGTTCTGTCCGTTCGCAGACCCAAGTGGTGAATGTAACCCAGACCT
>JBAJNP010001967.1:0-53245 GCA_036877545.1 Yasuhikotakia modesta | reverse complement strand
CACTTATAAATTAATAAACTAAATGCTAGTGTTTTGTAGCACATACCTGGTACAGCGTACTCTGAACCGACAGTCCGTGTCGAGGAGAAAGACACGACAGGTGTGTTGCTCTGTTTCTCTTGCTGTCTGCGACGATACAAGAGCAAAATGGCTAACAACAGAACCACCAGAATCACCAGAACCACGATTCCTGCGATCGCACCCCACGAGTCTTTCTCCACCGGAGACACAGGAACCATCATGCTCAGCTCATGTCCTGTTAAAGACACAACTGAACACATTACACAGCCTGAACTGTTAACATCAACACAGAGGAACTACATAATGATGAGGTCCAAAACAAAATAACTTTTTTACTAGCGATTAATCTACTGCTAATCTTTATTATTATTATTAATTTTTGACTAGGCCTATTTAACTCTGTCTTTATTCACAGACTCCGAAAATGAGATACCCAAAGGAAAATTGTTGCAGTTCTTAAACATTTTCAATAATATCTTGATTTTTTTGTGCTACAGATATTTAGGAATTCCTTGAACAAACAGAACAACAGAACACACAGTCTTAAATATATATTTAGCAGTGACTAGGACATTTAAACAGATAAATGGGTTAGTGGTGAGGCTGTTACCTGGTTTGCAGTCTTCATCTGGTCCAGGAACACACACACAGTCTCCAGTGTGAGGGTCGCAGGAGTGGTTTGGAGGACATGAGCAGGTCTGAGTGCAGTTAATGCCAAACGTCCCAGTCTGACACACTATAAAGAAATGATAACCATTGAGTGCCAAGGTCTTGAAAATTGGTTCAGGACCAAAACAAAACTTTCAACAGAGAATCATAATGCAAGTTTATTCCAAGATTGTATCCAAGAAATGTGGACACAGACTCCTTCATCAAAATAACTGTAATCTTAAACTTTTGTTTCTTGGAAATATTGTTACAACAGCCAAAGTCTTGCACTGAAGACTGACAATTTGATGCTGTAAAGAAGACCCACATAAGAAAACCAACAATTTAAAACCTTAAAATGAAATCTTGTGTCTTTTGATTAAAAATGATGATGAGTATAATGACATGGAGTGTAGTGGAGGTGATGGACTGTAATGGAGGTGACAGGGTGCAGAAACTGACATGAGGAGCAGTCTGATCCAGTCCAGCCTGGGGGGCAGAGACAGGTGCCGTCTTTGTGATGACATGTTGCATTGCTGGTGCACTTGCAGATACTGCTACACTGCTTTCCATAGCGACCAATAGGGCAGGCTAGACAAAATCAGACAAAAACAGCGAAAAATGCATTTGTTACCCGAAGACACCATTGTGCAATATAGAGTTAAGTGTGTGTGAGAGTGTGTGAGTTTGTTATGTGGTTTATGAGGGTTATATTGTTATAATTGTTAATTAAATGCCAGATGTTTATATACAGTTTACACAGTATATAAACCACTAATTCAATTAAGAGTCTTCATAAACCATGTGCTAATGTGTGTGTGTGTGTGTGTGTGTGTGTGTGTGTGTGTGTGTGTTATTAACCTTGTTCACAGAGTGGTCCAATATACCCACGTGGACATAAACATTCTCCTGTAATGTGATGGCAGGGAGAGGCATGGAAACATGGAGGACATTGGCGACTGCACTTCTCTCCATACAGACCAGCACTGCACACTACAGAGACACGACTGCTGTTTAAACCAGCTTAACCTGGCAGATCTCAGAGAAGCAGGTATGTGAATGGCTTTGCATCTATTCACCGTGTTGACACTGAGCTCCCCAGAATCCAGGTTTGCACAGGCAAGTTCCGGTGTGTGCCTGACAGGTGGCGCTGTTGAGGCAGGAGCAGGTTTGGTTGCACTGATGCCCCCACGTGCCTTCTGGACATTGCTGCGTGCATCGCAGACCTGCAGAAAAGCAACGCAAACAGACTGAAGCGTGAACTGCTTCTATATTTAGAATGACCATAATGCATTCTGGGAAGTATTAATAATGAGGAATAAGCTTAGTGTAAACCTGTGTTAAATGTGTGCTTTCACTTCTAGTGTAACAACATTTTAAACAGAAATCTTCATTATCTGTTTTAACATCTACTGCTTTACTTATCATTTGAACAGACTGCCAAAAGATATTATATAAAATTAGAAAATAAACAAAAAAAGGCAAAATAACCTTATTTCATGATTATTAAATAAAACGTACTATATTAAACACAGCATGATCAAAATATTGTATAAAGACAGTTTGTATAAAAAAACACATACATATTTTACAGTAAAAACATACATAAAAATAGTTTGTATAATAACTTTTACAACCCATAGGATTTGTAAAATAATATGGATTTGATAAACCATATTAATTGTAAATAAACAATGACAGAATTTTCATCTGGGATAAAATATACATTTCTAAATAAGTGCCATAGCAACACAGACATCCAGTTGGTTCTTATAAATGCCATTGAGGTGGTACCTGTCCAGCCTGGTAAACACAGACACTGTCCTGTAACACTGTGGCATCCCTCATCATGCAGACAGTCACATTTGTGCTGACAGCCCGGCCCAAACGTCCCAATCTGTTAAGTGAAGAACCGGTTCAGAATGGAAAAACTGATTCAGTAAGATCAAGTAACTGGGCTGCACCCAGTGAGATTATACAGCTCAGACGTAATGACTGCTTTTATATGAATGATAGCCACATAACATAAACTCTGAGCAACAGACTCAGTTTCATCTTCTTATGATATCTACTCTGTTTTTATAACGCTTACTTACGTTTACAGTGTAACGCATTTAGCATCCGATTTATAACTTTTGCTGATGGTAACATTATAACATTTCTGCTGATTTAGGAGATGCAGAAACACAAAACAGATGTCAAATTCTATTCATGAGAACTTGGGACTTTTTAAAACATCTTCTAAGCCAGTTAAAAGGTGAGTTATTATAGATCAAACACATTTGCACTGTATTATACTAGCATGATTCTGGTGAATAAGTATACATAGAGAATCTCTCTCTCTCTTTATACTCTTTATATATATATATGNTATACTAGCATGATTCTGGTGAATAAGTATACATAGAGAATCTCTCTCTCTCTTTATATATATATGTATATATATATATATATATATATATACACACACACACACACACACACACACATATTTGGAATCTATATGGTAAATCTGTGTGTTTGCATATATATACATACATACATACATACATACATACATACATACATACATACATACATACATACATACATATATATAGTTAACTACATATATAGCTAATATGTATATATGTATATATGAAAAATCTATAGTGAATCTGTCTATATATAAATATAAACATGATAAAGTAAATCTGGGACTCACAGGACAGGACTCTTCGCAGTTATCACCTCTCCACCCTGCTGTGCATTTGCACGAACCGTCGGCAGGGTGACAGGATGCCCCATTTGCACACTGACATGTGTGGTTACAGCCAGGACCCCATGAGCCCTTTAAACAAGCGACTGAACAGTCGAGACCTCTCCAGCCTGACACACAGTCAACAGTCAATAGGGATTAACAGCAGAAGATATGGATGGAAAAATACTTAAAAACATATATATTTTTTGGCCTGGTCTCAAACTGGGCTTAAGTCACAAACTAAAATGCATGTTTGAGCTTTACTGTAGGAAACGTGTACTGACATTTTAAAATATAACAGCGCCATTGTTTTGGATTAAGATGCATCAGTAAGGATTTTTTAAGGCACCTTTGTAAAAATTAATTATTATTTTAAGACCTACTCCTGGCTTAATCTAAGCCTTGTCTGTGAAGCCAGTCCTTAGTGTTTATAAATGGTTTTATAAATGTTTATATAATCTGTTCACAGTTATGATAAATGGCAACAGTTACTGTGATTTATGGGATTCATATTTTTATGATACTGTACAAATTTACCTAAAATCATTATGGCAGTGTTATGAATATTTACAGCTTACACTGACAACATTTTGTAGGTTAGCAAAACATTGATACACACACACACACCAACAATTCAATCACAGATTCATTCACTCATTTATTCTTCTAATGTCACTCACCTTCTTTACAGAAACATGTTCCATCAATGGGGGAACAGGAGACAGAGTTTACGCAGATACAGCGAGATGAGCAGCCTTTCCCATACAAACCATCCTCACAGAGTTTCTCACAGTGCAACCCCTAATACACACACATACACACAGTCATGTAAATTATAATAATAAATGTACTATTGATTATTTTGACAGTAATCACTCACTGTGTATCCAGGGGCACAGTGGCACTGGCCGGTCACCGTGTCACACACCCCTCCGTTCACGCAAAGGCAGGGCTCCAGACATCCGTTGCCATAGTAACCATGGGGGCAGGTCTCATTGCAGTACAGCCCCGCCCACCCCGGCTGACAGGTACACTCCCCTTTCAGAGGATGACAGCTGTAACAACCATAACATAGTCAGAACATACATGTGTGTTTAATACATGGGTAAAAATGTATGCAAATAATTAAAAAAATACACATTATTATAAATAAATGGAATCTATTTGAAAATGGAAAGTTTCCTAATAAATTCCATTTTTTTCTATTTTTCTAAATGATCAAAAATTAAAAAAAGAAAGCTTTTAGAAATTATCTTTTTGAACATTTTCATTTTGAACAAGTTTAAATTTTTATTACTTTATTAGAAACTTTATTAGAAATATAAAGTAACAATATGAGTTGTGATTCATTACAATAAAACTGCAGAACTAATAATAATTGATTATTAAGCAGAAATATTTCTGCTCTCTTGTAGCATTTCAACATGTTGTAAAGCAGCGCTCACCTCAGAGTGTTTTGTGGGTTGCAGAGGCAGCGTTGTTCACAGTGGATGCCGTAGGCCCCATCAGGACACATCCTCCGGTCACAGCGCGGCCCGGTGAAGCCCGGCTCACACAGACACCCGCCGTGGATGTTATAGCATCGAGCACCATTAGCACAGTCACACACACCCTTACAGTTCTCACCGTAAGTGCCCACTGAACACTCCTCGTGACACCTTTACAGGCGACACACACACAGTGAGGGGACATTCTCAGAACGTTGGCTAATATTCTCTAAAGGTTCTTCCAAAGATACCAAAAAAGTTCTTGAAGAAACATAACTGTTTTTATGTAAATTATTAGCTGAGAAATGTTTCAGTATTTTTGACTGTATTATATTTATTTCTCCAGTTTCAGCATGAGAGAGGAAGAGGAAACAGACCTTTCTCCTGTGTAGCCTGCGTCACACTGGCATTGGCCGAACTCTGGATCACAGTGACCACCATTATGACACATGCACTCATTAGAACAGTTACTACCAAACCGTCCCAGTGGACATCGCTCAGTACAGACTGCACCCTGACAAAGAGAGAGATAGAGAGACATAGATTAAATATAACAGATATACATATGTCTGTGTGTGTATATTTATAGAGCGAGAGAGTGAAAGAGAGAGAGAGATACATTGTGAATATATATATGGCAGTTTAAAAAGTTTTTAAAGACTTATTTATGTCACAGAATTCTGATTCAATTCAGGATTAATATTCAGATTCCTGTAAATTTCACAAATAAATAATAAAATACAATTATTCAAGTAATCAATTTTAATAAATACTTTTAATAAAAGACTTTTATTTTGACAACACTTCTCACCATCCAGCCGGGTGGACACAAACACACTCCACTTCCTCTGCAGATGCCTCCATTCTGACACGGGCAACGTGGAGAACATCGAGCTGTTCTTCCACACGACTCCTGACATCTGTGCCACAACACAGACGTGTTACACCAAACGTCTATGCCATCTGTACAGCAGATGCTGAGAGATTTCTACAAATTCTTCAATAAGTACATAATGTAATTCTTTTGCAGCAAAAAACAATATTTGAAATTGAAACAGTATTTCCTGTTTGGTACTCACAAAGTTCCAGTGAAACCTGCTTTACAGACACATTCTCCAGTGGTTCTATTGCAGAACCCTCCTGTTCCACACTGGCACTTTTGTAGACAGCCTTGACCGAATAACTTTTCAGAACAGGGGTCCTGATGATATTGTAATGATTAAGTCAAACATTCCAACTTGTTTACAAACAGTCTCAGAAGTAATAATGCAAAATTGTGGAAGTGTATGTTTGTGTGTTTGTACCTTGCAGTGTTCACCAGTGTAACCAGCAGGACAGATACAGGATCCAGTAAGAACGTCACACGCTCCCCCGTTCTGGCACTCGCAGGGCAGCCTACAGCCAGGACCCCAATGCTGGGCATCACATGCTAAAAAACACAGAGCTAAATTTGAGACATCATCAAACTCTAACACACATAGAAGGGTTTTTTTAGATTAAGATGGTTTTCTTATGATCCTAATGTGCATTAACTATATTTGGTCCTTCAGCTACACTCTGGAGACTCTTCTGAGCATCACTGGCCCTCAGAGCATGACAAATTGATAAAGTGAATGACTAAAGAATTTGCACGGAGATCAACAAAAGGAATGAGTTTCAAATGGGAATTTAACAGAGGGAGTTTGGCTGGACCTCACAGAGATGCTGGGCCGGCGCTCACACAAAGATTGGATTTCAGTCATGACACAGCCTCAACCGATGACACGTACCCTTTGTGGGTTAAAGAACAGGAATCCATCACAGGCACAGACACATTTATACACATGCTTCTGTGGAGAACATCAGGATGAAGAGCTTATTATCAAGAAAGCTTCTTTGAAACTCAAGGAGAACATTAATCAATTTGGTTCTGAACTCATTTTGTCCTCCAGGCAGAAGACTGAAGTCAGTTTGGCTTTATCACATTGTGACACAAAGTGTGGATGTTTACAGCAGATGTTTCTTTAAAACACTGGCTTTATTTGACTTCAACATACGTAATAAAAAAGTACTAAAGTAACCTGCAATTTTATGTTTCAAACAGACATGGCGAAGGACAGGCAAATATGGACCGCAGCTTTAAGTTTCTGAGTGAGTTATGCAGAGCTTGGTAAGGTAATGTTATCATTCTGTCGTTTCACTTCAGGGCAGAGATTTAGAACCCTGGGTCCTAGAATTCTGGCCAATCACAGCGCAGATTCTGACAACTGGGGATGTAAACGATTCCATCACCACAGGATCACATGTCACCAGCTGTCTCAGTTCAAACCGTGAGTTGACCCACAGCCAGTCTCAACGCACAAGCATAACACTTTAACAGACACAAGAGGAAGCCTAACAACTTGAGAGATTGCTCAGCTCATTTTAAGCCCGTCTGTGTCTTTGGTCTTGACATTAAATTATACTCCACTTAATGTCTATTTTTAAATGTCCTTTTCCCAAGCCTTAGGATAAATGCATCACATTAAAAGCCAATTATAAACAATAAACAAGAAGATGGATCTGTTTAAAAATGCATCATAGATTATCGTCACTCTTTCAGTCAGATGTTGAAAATGTTTGTAGTTAAAAACAAGATGTATTTATTGGATGTGAGAAAATTCCTTTCCATCCCCGAGAGAAAGTGTTTTTGGGTTAAGGTCTAACGGTTAAGGTCACTTTCCCAGGAGCTCTTTTCTAAATAGTTAGCAGCCATAAAACTCTTTCTAATTCCAAAATACAAATGTTTATGGAACAAGGACATTTTTTATAAATAAAGAATGTTTTGAACCAAACTGATTTTTTTCTGAAGGTTTAGGTTGTATGAATGTTTCAGCATCATTTCTATTACGTATCACAAATTTTAAAAGTTCTTGGACTACACAAAATGTCCTGTTGTTTAGTTGTAACGATTGATATATGGGAACGTTATTCAAACATTTATTTCAATTCTGTAAAATCTTTACAGCATTCCACATTCTACTTAAGCATAACTTTTTTGATTATATTATATAACATTCTTCTAATGTTACAGCAAAATGTTTTGATAACATTTTATGTTCACTGGGTTCTCTGCTGTTTACCATGTTTTTGACCTTTAAATTTCTTCTCAACTTTAAAACACTCACTTGAATGACATACTAGCGATCCAGAATTTGTACAGCAGTTTGAGTTTAGCTTTTGGTCCCTCAGGACAGTGAGAAAAATTACTATTTAAAACCTTGTGCTCTCTAATTTCCCACAAACCTCTTAACACACAGGCATTCAGATTCTGTCAATTTATATTCATCCAATGCAAGCTAATAACAGGGTTTCACAGTCCAACTAAACAGAAAGCAGAGCCAAATTACAATAAAGGCCCCTCTGCCTACAACGCAAAGCTAGAGTTTCCATTTCATATCTGTTAAAACTAGCAGACGCCTGGACACAGTGCTACTCTGAAACCACAGGGTTTAAACCCCTTCCTCTTTAAACCAGCAAATATCAAAATTGACGTAGTGTGTTTCTAAAACTACAGCTTTACTTGAGTTGTATGCCATTGCATTTTTGTAATGAACCTTGGACTGAAGAAATGTGTGTGTAATGTTTTGAGAAAATGATGTAATTTACAATGTGTATTAAATGTGAGCTAGGCAATTTCAGAGAGGCTAGTGTGAAAAAGCAAAAGATTCTGCCCTCTATAGTTCACTGAGGTAAGCAAATACATAGTTTAACAGGAAAGTAGGACATCCTATCAACGCATCTGGACCGAATGTAAAAATTGGACAAACATTTTTTGGTCTTACACCTCTTCTCAGACAATAACAATATATATTTATGCTGCTCAGTGATTGCTCTCAGGGCACAAAGAAACTTACAATCAGCATTAAAAAAAATCTGGAAAATTTCTGCCTTTATAAGAGGTCATAATTTTGCTTTTCCTACGATCCATTTAAAGGGTTGACAAGTTTTTGTGACAACAGTTCATCCCACTATTAGGAAAAATAGTTTTTCTTACTATTAGTTTTTTTTCATTTTGATACTGTGCCTTTAAGAAATGCTCCTTTGTGTGCAAAATGAGCAACATGGCTGATTGCTGTGCTACAGTGTTTACACATGAGCTGAGAGTTTGCTGTCATGTTAAATTAACTCTCTCATTCATCAAGAACACTGTCTCACAGTCTGCATTGCATTGTGACCAGATCACAGCAGGTGCTACGCAGAGCCAGAAAGAGCAAGAGGTAGACAGACGTTGCCTCAGTTTATTGTGTTGTGTTTGCTCTTTACTCTAATTGGTTGCAGTAGGTGCCAGTAATATGTATACATGAAGGCACAATAGTCTATGTGTGTTGATGCATTTGTTTGTAAACCAGTTTTTGCAGCTTAATTTTAATAAAAACTTTTGTTGCTTGTTTCCAGCAGTCACAATATGTTTTCATTGTACATTAGGCAAGCATTGTATTTTTAGAGATAACCAAGAAAATATTAGAGTTTTAATTCCAACAGATGGTGAGAATGTCTCAACTGAAAATGTACAAAGAGCGGAGGAGTGTTGGAAAGAGGAGAGGGGAAAAGAAAACATAAATGAAAAAGAAAACAGGGAAAATGGGGCCCAGTGACACTAACAGATGACAACACGTTCAGAAATGAAACCAGGGCACTGGTTAGTGGAATGAATGTGTTCTGAATGGGCATGTGTGACAGAGAATATGATTCATAAAAGATGTGTCTGCATTCGTTGTTATTGTGTGTTGCAGTCAGAGGGACAGAAAGTGTGTGTTTGTGTGAGTAAGTGTAACTCACAGCTAGAACAGTCATCTCCACGCCAACCCCTCTCACACTGGCACCGATCAGGCGCTACACAACGGCCGTGCACACACTCTTTAGTGCAACGTGCTACACACACACACACACACACACACACAAGGAATAAAAAATAAACAGTGAAAGATAAAGAATACATAAAACAATATACATATGTATACAAACATTTACACTATAAATTACTGACAGATATAAATAGCTGAAAGGCTATTCCCTGTTCATTATAAGGATTCAGTTTTTACCTCATGTTTCTTAAAATAGCCCACAAGTTCTAACAAAGCACAAACAACAGAACTCCAAACTTCTGTAAAATGTTAATTTAATACTTACGGACACATTTGTTTCTGCTCTCATAAAACCCGCGGCAGCACTGATACCTCCTACGATAGTCCATTTTCACCACCTGTCTGTATGCTGTTTTATACGTGATCCTGGAGTGAGACAGAGCGAGAGAATCAAAGACAGTCATGGAGTTTAAACCTGGGAAAATATACAAGCTAGATACAAGACCACACAATAGCAAATTTGTTTTCACATGATCACAGACCAGCATTTTCTAAATATAAGTCACTCAGCAAGACTTCGGATTCAGTAGTAATCCTGGATCAACTGTTGGCATCTTTTATACATAAAGTTTAATATTTAGAAGTGTTTGAACAATCTATTCTTCCTACCTAAATTCAGATTAAACTTAAAAAGCCCTCTGGGAACAGTCGTAAGACCGGCGGGGTGGGGCGGGGGGGCGAGTTTCCACGCCAACGCTATAATAAAGGGAGCGTGCTTGTGCACACCAGAATCACAATTACTTGGATCGAAACCAGTTTCCATTGCCAAGCCAAACAGTCCCACCAGCGACCTAAACTGAAGACCAAAAACCTCAGCAGCTCAGCTGGAGGAAAGTTGCAGAGCTCATGCAGAGTTTAGTCTCGGTCTATTCGGTGTAACTGTGAGTGTGACGCTTCACTGTGTGTTTGTCACCTGTGTCGGACACATTTGTTAGCACTCCAGGGTTCAGTACAGCTCTCCTCATACGTTTGGTCAAACGGGCGAGCGTACGATTGCTTCACTGAAGTGGTGAAACTAGAAAGGAACAAACATCTTTTCAGTCTGGAAAACGTGAGAGTCAGTCACATGTCAAATTATTCATCTGGAATAGGCAGTTTTATCCAAACAGTTTTATCCAAACACTTTTACAGTGTATTCAATCCATAAATATAGTTTGTGTGTTCACTGGGAATCAAACTCATAACCTTGGCGCTGTTCGATTTACCAGTTAAGCTACAGTAACATACAGATCCACCTGGTTTCAAGTATTTTTCTCAAGGTACAATAGTGACACATTTGTTTTGGTAAATGAGCAAAAGTCACTTAAGTCACAAGTTTAGCTACTAACACAACATTGAAATGAAATGTTGTACTCTGTGGTTAAACTGTGTGCAGTTGATGTTATTGTCTTCTTATGATTTATTAGTACCTTGTTTTCCTCACATTGCAAGTCACTTTGGCTAAAAGCGTTTGCTAAATGCCTAAATGTAAATGTAAAAATGCTTAAGTCTCTTGTCATTTGTATTACAGGCATTGCTGTAGTGTTTTGGTAGCCATCATGCTGTGAAGAAGATCCACTGAATTTTTACCTTTCCCATAAGCTGCAGACATTCAGATCTCGAGGGTCCAAAGACAATGACAGTCCACCCAAACAGCCCAAGATAAACAGGACCACACAGCTCTCCACCATCTTCATCCTGCTGTAAGTATTAAAACAGTCAGCTGTCTTAGAAAACATCAAAACTCTGCCCCCTCGCAACTGTTGACAAGACACTACAATGTTATTCAGAGTTCCCCCTCCATTTCAAAACATATTGGAGCCATCTGGTATTATTTATGTGGATGTAGGCTTTGTAGGGAGAGCACAGACACATCTCCCATAGTGAGGATTTCTTAGGCTAACACCAGCTTAATGAGCGCTTGCATGCGCACACACGCGCACACACACACACAGTGAGTACAATGCAAACTGGAATATTACAGTGATACTATTACCAAGCACCCATGAATTACATCACTATTGTGTCTAGCAGGATCATAAATTTACCACGGCTATGGGCAAACGCCTCTAGTATTTAGAATATGGGAGCGTTTAATGTCCAGTGTTTAGACACTGTCAACATTACTGCTTGATAGAACTTTATTAAACATTTTTAATTGCGTAACATTTTTCATTCACTTTCAATGTTTCATTAACTGCACAAGAATAACATTAATGTAAAACATTCTACTAACATTATTGTAAGGACATTTTTGATACCTTTAGGGAGAAGCCAATGTTAGCTAATGTTCTGAGAATGTTCCCTGTTAGCTGGTATGTTTAATACAAACAGAAAACCTGCTGCCTGTTTGTTATGTTTAAATTAAAACCTTAACAAAAGAAAATGTTAATGAAAATTTGTAAATGAATTGTAATGTTACTGAAAATTCCAGGGGCAAATTTAGCTTATTATTAAATGTATGTTTTTGTCACTGGCATCTACTGAACAAAGTTAAGCAGAGCCTTTGTCACATTGAAAGTTCTGAAGTCACATGACTTTACACAAAACTACTAGATCAAAACTAGACAAAGAAACGAAGAAAGCAGAACATTGTACTAATGGATGCCAGATTTTCATTAAGAGCTATAGGACTTTATAGGTTCCATTGGGCTGAAGTAAATAATTCTATTCTACTCTGTTTTTTCTTTAAGTGCTTCATTAGATGTGTTTGAGACCACATCAGGATTCCTGTGAGCTGACAAACCAGGAGCGTTTAATGAGCAGTGTACCGCGACAAAGCATCTGTGACAAACAACTGGTTTAGATCTGTTCTAAACCTGAGTTTAATCTTTGAAAACAAAGTTTCTTTGTAAACAGTCACAGCTGACTTTTTATAGAAGATAAATAATGTGTTTGTTTGGGACCCAAGTAATGCGGCTATAAAAATATTAATTCCAATCTAAAGTGACAAGGCTTAGACAGGTAACATTGAACGTTTTCAGAATGTTCTTTCAAAGTTAGTAGGACTTTTTTTAACATTGATAATCATATATCAGAAATGTTATTCTTAAATTCTTTGTAGAATGTTTAACAACAATTTATTTTTAACATTCCTAGAACATTTTGAACATTCCTATAACTTTTAAACTAGTTTTTTTTTACATTTTTTAACAATGGAAACTTTAGGAAAATGTTTATACAACGTAAAACTGTTATCTGTGTATCCTGAATCGCAACCCAGACGACCTCTCTTGACCCCAAGCGTGCGCTAGTTTTTCTAACTAGTGTGCTGCTTCAAATATCAGATAAATATTATATGCAAAAAGCATCTGGAATTCATTATACATTCTCTGTAGATGATTGGCCACAGATGTATGCGACAATCTGAGATACAAGATTAAAATGTTTTGATAATCCAAATGATTTTTTTACTGCACACACGTGAAACTGAACATACTGCTGTAGTTTTGCAGGACTGGAGAAGGTGCGGAGTGAAAGCATGAGCAGATTTTAATGAGCCGAGCAGATGGCTGTTCACTCGGCTCTGCTTCTTTCATGTGGACAAATTACGAAGACGTCGAATTACACGACACACACAAGAAGGAAAAGAGAGAAAGATTTCTTTCATCAACATTTTGTTTGCATCTGACACCAGGGATCGGTGCCGCATTAAAAATGAGTTCCACATGTCAGGATATTTTTAGGGGAAGCATTCAGTAAGAGGCCTCCGAAATGTCAATGGCTCTGTAACCGAGGTAGCGCTCAGATCGCTCAAACCAAAAGATGTTCGGTCATTTAAAAGGCTCCACAACACTGTTCCAAGACCCAGAGGGTTTTCTTTATAATGGGAAATGAATGAAAACAGATGCGATCATCTCTCTGGCTGGGACAGGGAAACTCATGTTTGGGATTAAAGCACGTTGCTAGCAGGTCTATTATTCAATGCACAAATGTTTATCATGCAGTCAGATATCGAGATTGAACTTTAACCATTTTCAAAAGATTTTCCTTCATCTTTGGATGATACAGATGCCCAGCAAACAATTTTAAGTCACAAAGAATGTTTTGCTAATATTTCCATTAAGTAAAAGCTTTTAGACATTAATGTTTTTGCTTAACATTAATGTCTAAAAACTTTTATTATTTGCAGAACGTTATTCAAATTTGTGTAATTCTACTTTTTTTAAACGTTTCACTAAATTAAAAATAATGATTATGGTATGTGGAAAAAAAGAAAAGTCATACAGGTTTTTGAGTAAACTATCCCTTTTAATGCAATATAAAAGCATTATTCCATTTAGTTACAAAAATGAATTGCTTTAGTTCAAGAAAGGTCACATGACAATAGCTAGGAATCTTCTTCTGCAGGGCCATGAACCTGCAGCCCCCCAGAATCAGTCACTTCACGGTTATAGCTATGGCCCTAAGAGGCCATGGACAACTTACAACAGCTAAGGCAATAACTTGCTAATTATTTTCCTCTGCAAACTCCTTTTGAAAGAAAAATAAAAGCTGACATTAAAATTGAAGTTGAAAAACACTTATAGAATTTCTCTAGTAAGTTTATTTTAGCTTAGATTGGAGTGAATTAAAGTCAGAGAGTTGGGTTATAATGCTGGCGTGTGGGGGTGTCATGCACACATGGCACATGGCATTGATCAAACTTCCCTATTTCCTTTCCTGTCCTTGCCACAACTGTTTGGGGCTGCATGCTAATTTAAGGAGAAAATGTTAGTCACTTTTTGGAATAGAGGGTTGAAGGGGAAAGGAAAATAATAAGAAAAATGAGCCGTCAAAAAAAGACAGCCTGAAAAAGAAAGAAGAGAAGAAAAAAGAGAGAGAGAAAGGTTGCATAATAATCCATGGACCCTTCATACATAAATAGTCTCTTATAACATCTATATATAAGAATTGTCAGTTTTCCTGAAAATAAAACACAAGCCACTGATAAATGTGGTAAAAGCAGATATCCAGTCAGATTCCAAATAACACACACTTTCATCCAAGCAAGGAAACACACTGCCAAACTGCAATAAAGTACATTAACGATTAGGAGAAAAATGCGCTCTTGAAAATTCAACACGTCTTTCTAAATGAGCTGTTCTTAAAATCTGCCTTAATAGAAAACTAAATTTGTTTAATATATATAATAATAACACATAAACTGCTGAGAGCATCCAAAGTTGACATCAGGGCTTGGATGACACAGAGGTGTATACAGATTCATGGCCATTCGGAAAATGAATATAACTTATTTAAGCCAATGTTTTCAGTCCTTCATTTAAAAAGCCAGTGAAAGTACAACAGCACTTAAATCTTTGGAGACACAGCCAACCAGAATGCTTATCTCTGAGTGATGTCATGCGTCTGTTCTTCATAGTATCTGTTGAAAAACACAACACTTTAATTTATTGTCTCAGTTCATTTGAGGTTCCACAACCGCGCTCAAAATAGAATTTTGCTGGTTTTTATTTTAAGTAAATGAAAATTGAGCTCATGCGACAGAGACATTGTTTTGCCTGCAATAAATTGGTAAAGTGCAAGTTTGTTTAATCCGCTTACTGAGACTAATATGTTTTAAAAATAACCACATTTACAGAAGCTCTTCTGATCCAGTTTGCCAATATCACATTTGTTTTGGTTTTGAAACTTTTTCCAATACTTCATTATATATCAAACAGATATAACAGGATATTTTTTGCCCCAGATCTCCATTTTATTCACCTAAATCACATCAATTTAAAAAAAAAAAATACAGTAACTGTCAGGGCAAAACACCATCATTATTTCAGTGAGCTCACTTCATCCACACTCAACCTCATCTGTCCTGCTTTAGCAAAAACAACCACATAAAACATCTGAGACAGACAGAGAGAGAGAGAGTTACTACAGTTTATTATAATGATTGTCTGCAGCTGACCTGCTCCTGTTTTGGCAAAACGGCTATTTGCCACACCGTCATTTACCTTGCCAGAAAAAGAGAGTGAAAAAGAGCGAGATGAAGAAAAGAAATAAAACAGACCTGACTGTCATTGACCAAAACCGAGTCCTGACTCACTAGACACGCTAACTCCAGTTAAACCAGTAAAACCCAGTTACGGTAAACTGGGATAAAAGGCCCCTAATGTAAGACATATGGAACTGAGTTTGAAAACAGAGTGTGTAACTGGCTGTGGTCAGTGCCACATACAGTCGTGTGTGTGTGTGTTGGTGGGGGGGGGGGGTTGGTTAATGAACCCCTCATCAATAAACCAGAGGTTAGTGAGTCAGTGTAATATTGTACTCCACCCCATTTTCCATGTTTAATCCCTCAGACATCTTAAAGGCCGTGTCAGAGTCTATTTCTATGGTTAAAGTGTTGGCTTTGCAAACCCATTGACTTGGTATTTTGTGTTTCAGATTCATGGTAAAATCACTGTTTATGTCTCCACTACAAAAATCATTCTGATGCCAGATTATGAGTCTTTTGGCTGAATTTTAACAGCTTGGTGCAATTTTGTTTACTTGAATTACCTATCCCATAAAAACATTACAGCCCCACAAAAACAGAGTGGGGGACTGTGTGTGAAGGCGTCATATAGGGGACGGCTCTAAACCACTAGAATATTCACTTACATGCCATGCAAGCCATAATTACAATGGAAAACACATAATCTGGCAGCTACAGGCTGTTCTGATCAATCCCGGGTGACAATAAATAATGAGGGACTGTGAGAAAGAGTTTGGAGGTGTGCAAATGTGTGTGTGTGTCTGTGTGTCTGAAGTCTAAAACATTAAGTGAGTGGTAATGAACAATTTGAATACACCCAGAAAAATCCTGAAAGATTTACAGTATATATGCTAACTTACATTACATTCTATATTATATTAATTTAGTGGTGAAAAAAAGACACAACTCTTACCTTTTATATAAATATATGTGTGTTTGTATACAAGATATAACATAAATACTTTTTTTATTTCTTCACCAGGTGAGGACGCTCTGCAAGCAGAAAATTCTATGGCAGTTTACACAGGCCAAAGCAAATGAGGAATAGCATTGGATAAGATTTCCCAGAGGATCACAGCTCACTTAAAACAGCAGGTATTTCACTGGAATTTTACAGCTAGATTTAAAAAAAATTAAAAATAAAAATTTAGATTCTAGAACATTCTAGACACTCTGTTAGTCTCTCACGGTAGCATCAAGATTTCATTTTTTATTTTGAACAGAGTCAAAGTCAAAACACAGAATGAGGAGAATGAGGGCCACTCACACCACAGATGGATTTGTAATAGTGTTTGTCACAGTCGGAGCTACAGAAGTCTGAGCTACAAAACCCAAACACACTCAGCAGATGAAGACACATACATCTCTCTGCTGAATTACCCCTTACATCCAGCTTTCACACAGTGTCAGTGTGATTGAAACCAAACAACCACTGCTATAAAGTGTCCATATGCCTTTTGCATTGTATTGCAAGTGTTCTGAAGTCATAAGATAGTTTTGTGTGGTTAAATTTCAGCACTTAAATAGCAATTGAAACAAGTTGTTATTTTGTGTGTTTGTGTTCTCCTTACAGTTAATCAGTTGAGGTGGTTCACAAAATCTGTCTTTGATACTTTTGTGTTTTTGTCATTCTTTTAGAAGCTAAAAAACATTTAGGACCCCATTTACTGTAATTAACATTCACATTTTATATGTGAAATAAAGTTGTATGAGTTCAGAATGACAAATGAGAGTAAACTAGAATTTTCAGTTCTGGTATTATTCCTTTAACCAAACTACATCCATTATGTTAAATTAAGTTTAAATGTTGCATTAGAATTGTAATAAGCACACAGTATCTGACCCTGTTGAGTTTGGCTTTGAAGGACAAATGTCTGTCATTCACTGCTCTGTGGACGGCCTATAGCTCTCAGTAGCTCTCTAAAAAGAGAAAAACAGGAAACGTGGGTCTTTCCTTCTTTATCGCTCTCTTTAACACCCCCTATCTCTCTGGGGTCAGACACCACTGTTCCCCATTCACACGAGCCACATGGACTGACCTGACCGCTGTGTCCACATCACAGAGCTGGATTCCATAAAGCCTCAGTGACCTCACTGCAATTTCCTCTTTATGTATCTCTGAGGCAAACTTGACCTTGTGTTGTTGTGTTGATGGGTTTTAAGTGGTTCTGCTCATCCCAGCATACAGGAAACATTTTCAGAACATTGGCTAACGTCCTCTCTCAAAGTTATCAAAAACATTTTTGCAGTTATGTTAGTAGAACGTTTTTACTGTTTCAGAACATATATATTTATAATGTTTATCTTGACAAAAACATCAGGGAGATGTTTTTACAACCTAAATTTGTTGCTGGTTCTGCATCCAGCTGGATTTTGTCTTAACCACCAAACCCGCCTGACCTTACAGTCAGAAGATACTGTAAAACTGGGCTCCTGTCATGACAACTGTAAGTATTTTCTGTGAGTTTGTCCTGAAGAGCTCTCATGTGAACAGACACCATTGTTCATCAGGGTGTGTTTTTTGATGAAGGACCGGTTAAAGCAGCCGTAACACCAAAAATGGACTGATGATCCTTTATTTTTGGTGTTGTCTGTGATATTTCAGAGCGTTATAGCTGGTTGAAGTTTTCGGCCATTTAAAGGCATAGAGAACAGAACTCCTGAAGCCTTGTGGGGGACCTCACAGTGTGACAGCTGGTTTCTTTAAGACATTGTGAACCATATAACCACAGACTGCATGTCTGTGGCTTTACTGACTTGAGACATGTGGTAGCCAAACAAACAAAACACAGTTTTTACCAACATACGGTTTTTACACACACTGTCATATGTTAACCACATAAAGTATAGGTACAAACAGCTCCAAGGAATGAAATTACACTGGCATTGAAGTGCACACACACATTTACAACCGGTGGTGATAGTGTTGCCATGCTAACCAAACCCTCAGAGGGAGAGAAGTTAAAGAGATGGGCACTTCTGAGGTTGGCTCTCTTTAAAAAGACATGACCAAACACCACCATAATTATATGGGCCGTAATTTATACGGCCCGGAACGTGGAGAGGCAAAACCAAAGCAGAATAAAACAAATTTTGCAACTTTAAACATATATTATCATACATACTGTATATGTAGTGCATTTAAACATTTAATGTATTTAAATATTTTTTATTTTTTGAGGATATTTATTTACTATGATGTAAAGTTTTTCCAAATATTAATTTTCCAATAATTCCTTTGGAATGTTGATTAACACAGCATGACTCTTCACATCCTTATCTCACAGGAAATGTTTCTCAACTCACTTCTTCCTCCACCTCTCCTCTTCCTCTCTGCTTCCGATGTGGTTAGAAAAGTCCACCCACAAATATCAAGACAGATGTGCTGTGGACCAATCAGATGCCAAGCCTTGAGCTCTGAGTGAGTCATGTGATCTGTTCATTCTGTTATTGTCATTGAATAAAATTACTTTGCTATGAGTTCATCTTTAGCTGACTTATAAAACACATTGTGATTGTATTGGTACAGTATTTACTTATTTTTGGCAAGCGATGAAGGACTTAGAATAAGTACCTCAGATTACTAGCGTAGGTGAATTATGCCTTTTCTTGCTCTTGGGGCAAGATGACTGTGTCAATATAATGTAAATATAATGGAATTTTTCATTTTAATTATGTAATGTGTGTAAAGTGTAGCCGTTTTATAAAGTTGTATATAAACCATAACCTCTGTGTTTAGTCTTCTATGTGACAAACTTGTGTAAGCATATATTTTATAGTGTATATGTCATCAGCCTGTAAATTTACAGTTTACAGTCTACAACTAAATGGAATCTGAAATCTATTACACTGTATAATTCATATCATTCGGTGACTATAGATTAGTGCAATGATCTCTCACCTAAAATCAAAATAGGTTTCAGTAGATACCTATAGTTGTTGTTTGTCGTTTCTCGTAATTCATGTACTGTATGAAACTCAGTGAAGTTATCATTCATCAACACTTTTCTGTGATCTATGAGAGCAAATAAACAGAAGTTTTATTTTTTGTGTTAACTACACTTAGTGCGTGAGAAACTATTTACCAAATATACAAAAACTGCTTTTATCTGGGCTTTGTAAGAAAATAGATGTTCCTCAGTTGTTGTTTCTTCCCAAAGGGACCGATTTGGTTACCCTCCTAATTTCAGTGACACTCCAAGAATGACATCATGACCATTCCTTCACCTTTTTGTTTCTTATTTGTTTTTCCAAAACATACAAAAACAAACATGCTTCCAAAAGAAATCCTTCTAGTTTTCCATTACAGGGATGAAAGGAAAAACTGGATATTCAAAAAATCTTGGCTCACATTTTGTCATAAGCTTTTGCTTAGTGCTCCTGGGATTGTGACCCAGTTTGGTTAATTGCTCTCTGAACTTTCTGTCAGAAAATCTGTGAGTATCTAAGGCTGGAAAACTGACCCAGATAAAAGGGTCAACAGCACTGGTTAGTAGAAAGTTTTATAACGTTGCATCTCATTTGTTATTTTCAGGTAGGTAGTGGAACATTTTAAAAACATTATAGAATAAAAAGCTTATAACCAAGCAAAACATTAGCACAACATTTAAAAAACTAGACATTTTAAGTGTTACCAAAACATTCAAAATAATTTTTTTTTACTTTTTTGGTACCTAAATGCTGCTACTTAATGTTAGAGAAACATTCTCACCAACTAAAATTGTTAGCTGGGAAGATGGGAAGAGGAGGAGTTTAATTGTAACTCTAACTGTGCATCTGTGTTCCTGAGAGAGTTTGCATGTCAATCAGAGATTTATGAAGGATTGTCCAGCATATCAGATACAGGACTAGAGTCAGTATAACAATAGATGCTGCATGTAATCCATATACAGGAAATGCTGAACAAATGCATGTTTGTGTTCACATATGTGCATGTGTGTAAAAAACAGCCAAGCCTATTCTTCCCCATGAGGATGCACACACACACACACACACACGACTCTGTTAAAATGGGGGGTCTTTAAATGTGACCCCCACCCCTGTGGCTAAATTGATTGCAGATTTCCACCAGCACTGTGTGTGTCTCTCTGTGTGTGTGTGTGTGTGTGTGTGAGGCCCTGAGGAGTCCGGGCAGGCAGTCAGAACACATGTGAGGGAAAGGGAGAGAGAAAATTTAGGGAAAGAGCGCCGCGGTCCCAACAGGACCCAAAGGAACATCACTCCAGTCTGGAGACCCAAAATCACAGCTGTGAAGTCAGCTGAGCAAACTTCTCCGTGAGGGAGTTCTGTCAGTACAGTATATCAACATAACAACCGTGGAAAGTGCTCATCACTGATTAGAAAAGGACCAATGGAATCAGTTTGGCCTTCTTACATTGTGTAATTGACAGCAGGCATCAAAACTGTACAATAACATAAATGGCAGAACTGGCAGAATTGGCACAGCACATTTCGGCCCATGAATTTCCAACAATTTTTCCTGAGGTTTGTGTTGAATGAAATAGATTCCTAAAGAGCTTGTGTTTTGATTTTACAGGAAAGCATAGCAAACACTATAGTTATTTCCATCACTTTTTCCATGACTTTTTCAGATTTTACTAATTTGCACTTATTTTCCAGGGCTGCAATTCACATCATTTTAAATTACTGTCTACCATGACCATAGGAAACCTGTTCTGAAACTTGGCAAACAAATGAAGAGTAAATAATAATAATAATAATGATAATAATGATATTATTTTAAAATAGCTTTTTAAGACAACAGTGATACGGTCACTATATTGTTTGATCACCATTCATCATAGTATCACCAGTATCACTATTTACCTCAGCTATCACCTGTCACAGCACATCTTCTCACTGTGTTTTCATTAACACAGTTTAATTTACCTTTAGTTAGTTAGTGGACCGACACAAGACTAAAGTCTAGATAACAAACCCTGTTCTGAATTAACACACTGCTGGTGGGTGAGTTTATTCACAGACACTAATATGTCTCAAGCTCATTGCAGGCTGTTAAGGAACTTTATATACAGTATGTGAGTTTTTGTCCTGTCTGTATTGTTTTATTATGCTGGTCTGGGTAGCTCGGCATGTCCTGGGTGTAGTAAAGCTGTCCCACACAGGAATTTACCTTAAGACACTCATTTATTTATGAGGCAGAATAGCAAACATTTGAATCAAAATGATGTGACCGCACTGGCCATGCAGACAGATGGACAAACCGCAGCAGGTTGGGCCGATAATAAGGTTAATAATTTGTCCATATTGTTTCAAATATCTATTTTTATGATTTTATCCTTTTTTCATTATTATTTTTCCAGAGCTTGGCCCAGACCTGGATTCAGTCAACAATATGACATACAATGCTAAGCCTCCCTTAGGAGCAAAAAGGAGCATTAGGAGAGAATTCAGGTGTGTGATGATGAAACCAAATATCTCATCCTATTTTTCCAACAAAACAGTCCAAAATTTCTTTGCAAAGCATGCAATGCTAATTTATTTTTTCTTTGGCAGCTTAAAGGTAGGAGAGGCAATTTCAGAGAGGCTAGCCATAGCAAGCTTGCTTTGAAAGTGCTCTCCAAAGGCACATCTTCTCCAAAAGTGCATGAAAATATGCAACTACATCATTTGACGGGCAAGTTGGACATCCAATCATTACATTGAGACCGAATGCAGTGATTGGACAAACATTTTATGGTCCTGTACTTTTTACAAAAAATATATACTTATATTAATATATTAAGACCATTTTACTTAGTGATTTTCATTCAGTATGTGAAAAAACTTTCAACCAACATAACAAAAATTGTTTCAGGAAAAGATTGCCTACCCTGCCTTTAAAGCTTTAAACCCTGATTTGAAGGTTTCTTATCGTTGACAAAACGCTTGAGGATAATGCTGAGATATGAGGATACAGTAAGTTTTGAGGGAATTCAGTTTGGCATCTGGTATCACAGAGTATCACCCATTTGCCATCACTCATCTCCCTAGAGGAAGTCCACTCTCTGCCAACACATTCCAGCTAAAGCGCTCTAATTTACTCAACCGGCCATCGCCGCAGAGCCCTGCTGGAGATTGGAGAGGAAGCCTGCTCCTTATTAAAGCGATCTTTTTATCGCCTTTTTACAGCCCAAAAATAACCATATGTTTCTGCATCTGAGCATTTAAAAGTAAAGGTCTTTCTCCAAGGGGAAACGCACAAGACCTGGCCTGCCCTGAGGGTGGCTCCTGTAAAGAGATCTTTTATTTCCCCTCCACTCAGCATGTCACTATGCAGAGAATGTAAAAACCCCAAACAGAAAATATTAAAACAAACTCCTCCTCCTTCATGGAAAATCATACTTTATTTGTATTATTTTACTGTCTGAAACACCGTAAGCAGAGAAAAATAAACAGACATATAAAGGGTAAAATGGCCAAATGACAATAAATATCAACAACTTGGAACTTGAATATCAGAACTTGGGTTGACCAATCCGATTTCAGGACTGGAAATAACTGTTTAATAATTAGCAGTGGACACACAACTGGTACCACAATACACAAATGAAAGTGCTTTGTTATTCTATTTGAATAATACTTCAAATTCCAATTTGGCTGAGAGCTTAATGGTGTGTATAGGAGGCTCTAAGTGTAAAAACAGGAAGGATAGACAGAGAAGGAGGGCAGGAGGGCAGCTAAACAGAGTTTGGATGTCCTGGGCAAAAGACAGAGGACCAACTTCCTGTGCTGACCAGCAATTTAAAATAGGAGAACAAAAAATCTAAGCATCACTGCTTATTTAATTGGTTACTTCCTTTTAGGTTTGCATCTGATAGGTTTAAACCAAATTCCTCCCTCAGGTTTGAGAATCAGTGATTTAATGTACATTTTGTTTGCAACTTTTTGTCAGTAAAATAAATAACAGTATCCGAGTCCACAGGTCTCATCCTATTATTCAACAGAACACCAGGGAGTTTACCAGCAACAAACAAAAGGAAACATCTTGAGAGAAACTCCAGGTCTGTCATGCAGTGTCCATTTCCCTTCAGTACACACACACACACACATAAGTTCTCACAGTACATACAAGTTCTCACAGTACATATCTATATAGATGAATCTGTCTTTCTATGCGCCACTCACATGCTTATAAAAAACTGTTTGTCCTGACCTCATACAATGAATTTTCCAATTGGCTTTCATGGGACAAACTTCAGCACAGCAGAAATTTGTTTTTTCCAAAACTGCAGCGAAAGAAAAAACGAAGAAGGAGAGGGTTTTTTTCCCTCAGCCGTCTACCTGATTTAAAACACAACACAATTCAGAAACTCTGGGAGGACAGTGATAAAATCGATGGCTGCATATCAAAGGTCAAAGGTCAGAGGTTTCAAATATGAAGCAGCAGATTTTAGTGTCTTTGTTCTAACTCAGATGCAGAGGAGTTCAACTTTCACACAACACATGGAAAGAGAATGACCCGTATCAGATAAAACGGTTATACAAACAACCTCCTGTCATGAATCACAATAATCACAAATAAACCAGAGCTTGGAAAAGCGCTACTAAAGGCTGTCATGACCATTTTTCCAAATGTGTTCCAGTCAGGCCCGGTCAAAATAAGCTTTTCATAGGAAAGAACAGTCACAAATGAGATCTGTTTTATAAACTTAGCGGCAGGCAAATGGATGCTTTTGTTTAAATCTGCTGCTTCTCAGTTATTTTTCCTAAATGACCTCGGATCTCAGTGTTTCTCCTCTAGAGCTTCAGAGAAGATCTCAACAATGTCTCAAACGGTGCTCATTTAAGCCAAAACGACAAAATCAAAGTTTAAGTACCAGAGTTTATTCAATATAACGTTAAACATTAGCTATCCACCTTGATTTTATAATCCTTGAATTGCTTTAATAGATGTTTTTATATCTACTTTAATTTTAACAGAATTTAGGAGAAACTTTGTGATAAGGATAATGCTTTAATGAAACAAAGAACTCCCTGTGCTATGAAAAGCAAAAATAACAATCACAAATAAATGAAAACCTAATAAAAATGCTACTGGTGGCTGTCATAACAACTTTTCCAAATGTTCTCCAGTCACTTATGTAACAGCTCACAAATGCAGGAACGGTTCTATATTTCACCACAGTCATCTTTCTTCCCTGCAAAACAACATCAGGTTCCCTTTCTCCTCTCGTAATGACTGCCAGAACTGTGGGCAGAACTTCCCACTGCAGATTGTTGTGTGGCAGTTCTGCTCAGTTCAGCTCAATAAACCATCTTCATGTCACATTAGGGACGGTTCAAGCAAACAGGGATGCGCAGGAGTAAACAAATACTAACAAAAGTGCCAAACAAGCTGCTTCATTAAAAATCAACAAACCCAAAATATCCCAGCTAACAGGGAACGTTGGTGAATGTTCTGTAAAAGTTCTCTTAAGTTATCTCTAAGTAATCAAAAGTGTTTGTGAAGTAACAAAAAAACGTTGTGTAGTTAGTAAAACTTCCATTTTATATCAAGACATTATTCTTAAGTTGATTGTGGAGTGTTTTAAAAACATTTTTTGAACATTGTTCCCATGTGGAAACATTCTTACAACCTAACATGGTTAGCAGGATGCTGTTGTTGCAGAAACTGAGAACCCAGAGATCCAAACCTTCAGTCTTCAAGAGCATGTGCTAGAGAGTCTTATGTAAACATGCGGTGGAAAAATTACCCATCATCCTCCTGTTAACACAACAGCCCCATCTTTTCACCCCTCATCCCTATATGTTCTCTCTTCTATTTCTGTTTGTCCTGATCTCTTATAAATTATGTTTTGACATCAGGGATTAGAACATTTTTAGGAAAAAATAAAAAGCCAAGTGTGTTCGAACCCTGAGCTCATCTCTTTTGGCACTGGTGCCATATCTTCTAATAGAAAGCAATTCTGGTTTATTAGCTGCTAATTTTCAATTAGCTTCCTGATCTGTATTATTCCAGAACACAAGCAGCTGTAAACTCTTGAACCAAGACGCTTTGGCATAACCCAAGAACTTCATTACAAAAACTGGTGCCAACTCAGTGTTAGTGACCCAACAGAGAAAGCGTATCTAAAACAGCTGTTTTTTTTTTTTATAAAGGCTTCGGTACGCTGCTGTCAAGGTGAAACGTTCCTTTTGTGGAAATCAATTAAAGTCTCTGTTCTCCAGATGTGAAACCATTGGCAGGTACTGGTGGCTCCGTCTAAACCTCTATTCATGAGCCTGGCCTGATTTAAGCAGATGGTGAAATAAACAATGAATTCATTTGAATTGTCTGGAATTGTTTAAAGACATGGTCTTGTTGGGTCAAAAACTCAAGATCTCAATATCAGTTTCCCCTGAGTCTAATGTGCATTTGATCAATTATAGTTTTACACTGTAAGCAGTAAGGCTGTGTTTTGTTTTGCTTGAGGTATCCCTAACAGAACACATGTTACAATCAGTCTACATTAGAGTAAATGTGTTGGATAGCTGGACAGTGTTGAAAATCAGTTCAGCCATCTAGGACAGAAAGAGACTAACAGACACATAACATTTCCATGACTCAGAAATACATATTGGAAAAGCCATCAAACTTAGTTTAGCCTCTACATACACAGCAAATATTCACACATGCAACATCGAAACATAATAGAAGCGTGTTTAATTCTCATACGGCTGGAATTTATTAGTCATGTTATTTATTCATAACTTATTATATTCAATACAGTCCAACTGTAAATGGTAACTCAACAATTAAGTGCATTTCATTTCTTATCTTAGTTAAAGTAAGATGAAAAAAGTAAGATGAGTAAAAACAGCATCACTCTATACCTGTTCCAGATCACAAATACAAATGTTTGTTTATTCCTGACAAGTGTTTGTTGATATTGTTTATTTCAAAGATTTCAAAGCACCAAATAGTTATAGCTTTGTTGTTTGCTTGTTTCATATTGAGTCTGTTTTGAGTTCTGTTGCGTCCTATTGTCCTGAACGCCAATGAACTCTAGTTCACTTTGTGCTGGGCATCTAAAACTTCATTATTCTGTTTTAAAGGAGTTTATAAAGGAGTCAGCTCTATAAAATAGGCGAGTTTACATCTCTTGCATATCAMAACCAGACTTTAAGAAGTAGGTCAGGGCAAAGATGGGGAAAAAATCTTCGGCACAAAGATGCAACAACGTCACAAGAAAAAGCACGAAAATAAAGTGTATTCAAGCAAACGTTCACGGTTTTGCAATATTAAATACTGCTTTAGGTGCAAATTGGCATTTGGTTCCATCATTATTTGCGCAATGAAATCTCTCTTACCTTAGTGGAGAAGTGTCATGGGACTTTATTGAGCGAGTGTTGTTGAACGATTCGTGCCGAAGACAATGGAGATATTCTTTCAGACGGACGTCTTTTCTTGTAAAGCTTGTAAAGATAGTAAGTAAATTCAGTCTGAAGGCATGTCTTGCTGTCAAAGTCACAGTTCAATAGGTTTCCGCGTAAACACTCGCTGTATCATGCAACTGTGTGGTGACAGAATGGCAGAAGACTCGAACCCTGGTTTGGAGAGGAGTGGGCATCTGTATTTTCCCCTCCCACTGTTTATACCTTCCAAGAGGACGTATAGCCTAAGCGTCTGTTTAACTATTAATGCATTAGTATAAACAGGCTGTATTGTTTGTTAAACAGACGATAAATTTAACCATATGCCTGTTATAAAAGTAATTAAATCCTTCAATTAAAACGCCATTGATAAACATTAAAGAGTTAAACAGATATTAATAAATGTGTATTTCCAGATAACAGGTGTGAAGGAAATATTTAATAGCACTTTAGGGATATTATTTCATTCATCCTTTCTTTCTTCTTTTCTTTTCTTCTTTTGTCTCTTTTTTCTGTTCAATTATCTAACTAAATGCTGATAATGTGAAGTGTTAATATTAAATGTTTATAATATTTAAATGGAATAGCAAGAGTGTATTATTAATAAAAAGTCAACCCTGTCAGTAAACCATTTTTAGACTGAAATCGGACAGAAATCACCAATAAACTATAATTAAATTGTTTCTGTGTATTTCTGTATAAGGTTATCTGGAAAATTATATGTTGGTTATGCAAAACGGTTTTACATGGTCAGTTCAAAATAATGGGGGAGTGAAATGGCATATTCATGATCTGGAACATCAACAAGCCGCCCTCTTTCTAAATGACTATTCAGAATGTCTGCTTAAAAATACTATTTAGAAAAAAGGAAGGGTAACAAGGGTAAACCATTGCACTGAAGGGTCTGAGAGAATGGTTTCCTGCTGGGTTTAATGATAAGTGACGTTCAGGGCATATTTCCCCCTCACACATCATATTAACAGATAACCCCACAACATGGGAAATAATAGAGAATGAAGGAAAACAGAGTTCCTGTTTCACTCAGGCACTTAGCAGAAGATAGTCTGTCAGTTTTTGGCATCGGCTTATCTTTTAAAGGCAAAAGTCTCAAGCACTTTGCAGGTCTTTTTTGTTCAATATCTTGTTCTGAGAAATTATTTTAGAAACAAACAGAAATCTATTGTTACTATTGCACTAGCATGATCCAAGGGTCCTAATATATCCTATTCTATTCATACATAACAAACATATCCAACCCTGATTTATCCAAACTTCACTTAATTTGTATGTATTTATATTTATATTTATTTGCAGGTAACTGCCATCCACTTCTTATTAAACGTCTGTTCAAAATCTCAGCACAAATATTGACTATGGAACAGGCAAAAATATCAATTTTCTTAGTTTAAATATTACATCTGTAGTGGTACCTGTGTATCACTCAGATTAGAGCCACTGGTAGTCAGAGGACTTTGAAACCAGATCAGTCTGGGATGGTATTTCAAGCAAATATAACAGCGACCCCTAGCGCTACAGTTAATCGATGCATTGCTTGATTTTAACTCTGTATTGACGTATTAAAAATTTCCAGTATCAATAGATATAACCTAACACGTTTCCACGTGTACTCAGATGTTTCAGACTCATGACACGTCCAGGTGAATGAAACGTTTACCACAGGTTAAACGCTTTCTCTCAGCAGAACCGAACAGCGCTTTCTGGACCTTCCGGCTACCCGTAGCGCTACACGCTCAACTCGTAAGTGATCTTGCAGCGGAGCTAACTTTAACGTCGGCTCAAGTTCAACGCCGCACGTGAAGTTGCTGCCGAGAAAATGCGTTTCCCGTGTTTTATCATCTGTCTCGTATTAAGCGTTTGGTGCTCGGAGGGCAGCGATGTGCTGGAGCTCGGAGACTCGGACTTTGATCAGAGCGCAGTCGATCATGACACAATGCTGGTTGAGTTCTTCGCACCCTGGTGTGTCCCATATATGATGTGTTTCGATAGATGTATAAGGCTGATCTTTCACAGCACAGTTTAATCTACTTCTTGCTTGCTTCGTGTCTTGCTTCTCATGAATGTAATGCTTTTGGCTTGTGTTAATTTCGTACCCTGGATGCATAGATATAAGTTATTGCATGTCATATATGGTATTGCAGATATCATATCCATATATTGCATATGTGGTATTATATGTGATTTTGTTCAGATGCATGGTAAATTTATGTATGATGTAGAATGTAGTATGAGTGTCTTAAAATGCTATATCTGCATATATAATAGTGTATCATTTACATCAGTGTGCATGATATTACAGGTGCGGTCACTGCCAGCGGCTTGCTCCAGAATATGAGACTGCCGCCACAAAGCTGAAAGGGACAATACCTCTAGCAAAGGTAAGAGGTGACATAGCTGTCAGTTATTGTTACAAGTGACCCATAACCTGCAGTTATTGTAATGCTGCATATAAATACAGTATGGTGTAGTCTTTAGTCCTGCTTTGCAGTCCTGGTTTCGTCTTCCACAAATCTGTTATTTTACAGGTTTACAGACTGAATTTGTCTCTGCTGTGTTTCCTCAGGTTGATTGTACAGTCAACTCTGCGACCTGTGAGCGTTTTGGTGTGAACGGATACCCCACACTTAAAATCTTTCGCAATGGAGAGGAAACTGGATCCTACGATGGCCCCAGAACAGCAGGTAAATGCTTTCATTGACATTATTGGCTTGTAATTATTTGCTTTGATAGACATTGTTTGCTTGTAATAACTTTGGTCTTGGTCTGAAACAGATGGGATTGTGAGTTACATGAAGAAGCATGCAGGTCCGAGTTCTGTGGCTCTGCTCAGTGAGGCAGATTTGGATTCTTTTGTTGACAACTTTGAGGCCAGTGTGGTGGGTGAGTTAAGTTTGTAATACCTGCCAGAGATCTTTGCAATAATTTTTTCCTGCAGCGTGATATTAAGAACAAACAATACATAACAGAACAAGTGGTCTCAGTTCTCTCTTCATGCCCTTTCTTACATATCAGGCTTTTTTTCGGGGGATGCCAGTGCACAACTTGCAGAGTTTTTGTCGATTTCTAGTGCCTTGAGGGACAGCTATCGATTCGCTCATTCCACTGATCTGGGAACAGGCCTGAAATATGGGGTGGATGGAGAGTATGTATAACATGGAGACAGTGTTTCATGTTTAAGTATGTTCTTGATTGTTTCTTGCTGTTATTCGGATGATGAGAATGTTGTTTTTTTCTCTTGCTGTGTTTCATTCAGGTGTGTTCTGTTGTTTCGTCCCCCACGTCTGAACAGCAAGTTTGAGAACAGCGTTGTGAAACACACAGAATCAGTTACGATATCCGCACTGCGTAGCTTTATCAAAGCCAACATGTATGTTTGCTAAAGTGTCTTCTAAACTCTATGCACTAGCACATTTTAATTGTTGTTTGTTTTCTCAAATCTTCCCAAATTCTTTTAATCATAGATTTGGTCTCTGTCCACACCTAACAACTGAGAACAAAGACACTCTGAGGGAAAGTGACCTGCTTACAGCGTATTACAAAGTAGATTATCTGCGAAATCCTAAAGGAACAAACTATTGGAGGAACAGGTGAGGAGCGACTGTGGAACAGATTAACATATAGCAGTACTGAAGTTCAGAGCTCACTTCCTTATTTCTCAGAGTAATGAAGGTGGCAACACAATTCCAGGGTCGAGGTTTGACTTTTGCGGTGGCAGATCGACAGGAGTTCCAGGAAGAGCTTGAGGAGGAATTTGGGTTGGGTCTGTCAGAAGAAGGAGATGTTCCTCTGGTCACCCTCAGAACCAGAGCAGGACACAAATACACCATGCAGGAAGAATTCACGTGAGTCTCTCAACTCCCTGTGGTGACTCAAAGCAGTCTGTTCATACCATTTGTCTGACTCCAAACCTTATGAAGTATGAGCAATCCAGTAAGAAATGAACAACAGATTTGAACAGCAAATATGTCCAAACATCTTCAGAACAGGCAGTGTTTGATAAGCTCTTCTGTGTGTTCTCTAGGAGTGATGGAAAGTCCTTGGAGAAGTTCCTGGAAGATTACTTTGCTAACAGATTGAAAAGATATGTTAAGACTGAAGCTGTTCCAGAGTCCAATGATGGTCCTGTCAAGGTACATCACAAAGACTTATGGAATAAAACTTTCTGCCTGTCATATTCAGATAGATATGTCCATAGACTTATAATATCCAATTTTGAAATTGATATTAATATACATTTTGCTATTTTATATGGTTTAATGAATACATGAAAAATAATTATCAGTGTACCACAGATTTTGGTGGCCGACACATTTGATGAGATCATAAATGATCCAAAGAAGGATGTCTTAGTTGAATTTTATGCCCCCTGGTGCGGCCATTGCAAGAACCTGGAGCCCAAATACAATGAGCTTGGAGAAAAGGTTTGTGTTATTGGTAGCACATCTTTATGCATTTACAACTGCATATAAAAGCGATTGATATCATAAAAACAGTATAAAGTGCAAAAGCAGTAAAATCATTTTTTTGCGTGTAAGCATTTGTATATAAAGATAGCAATGAATATTAGGTAATGCTGCTGCAGTGAGATTCATGTTTTTGTTACAGCTGGCTGGAGACCCTAATATTGTTATTGCCAAAATGGACGCCACTGCTAATGATGTGCCTTCAAATTATGACGTCCAAGGGTAAAACATTCCATCTGTCTTTTTTTAAACTCTAAATCGAATTAATTTCAGAATCTTGTTGATTCATTGCCTGCTTTGTCTGAACTGTAGATTTCCAACCATTTACTTTGTACCCTCTGGACACAAAGACCAACCACGGCGATATGAGGTGAAGCGCACACACACAGATATACCGGTTACATATAGACATAAAGTACTGCTATGTAACTTCTACATGTTTTCTGTGTAGGGTGGTCGTGAGGTTAGCGACTTCATCAGTTACTTGACGAAAGAGGCCACAAATCCCCTCATCTTAAACGACTCAAGGGATGAACTGTAAAAAAACAAAGATGCTGAATTTAACAGAAAAGCACACTGAAGTGATTGACTGTTTTTTAGTTTAGCAATTTACTCACAGCCTAAAAGCAGCTATTCAATACGAAACTAAATGGGATCATCAATGCATATTATCCCCAATGCTACAACAGGTATTCACTTGTTAAATAAAAGCGACTTTAGTGTCCAGTTTCATATGTTAAGGACTGTGGGTTAAAGTGTTACAAGCTAAAGTGCTTTAATTTTATTTTTTAATCTGCTGCCTTTGGCCATTTGCCACAATTTTCTTTCATTTTCAGTCATTTGCAAAACAATCACTGTATGTAAAAATATGCAAATGTTATTTTTTTTTTTGCCAATCACTTATTTAAAAACAGACGTTGGTTGCGTTCATAGGTTATACATTACATTTGTATTGTTATAGCTCACTGTAGAGTTCTATTACAAAGTAAATCACTGCTGATCACAGAAGCACCAACAGACATTGATACTGTACTGTATTTATTTTGGTGATAATGTTACACCGAATGTTTGCACAAGTTTTACTTCCACTAACTTTAAGAATACAGGTCAAAACATAAAACCATTTATTTGCATACATTGATTACAGATATATGAGAATTTAGGCTAAATGCTTATTTAAATAAGGGATCCTTTTACCTCAACACACATATTCACAACAGTTTATGGTTTTGAGTTTCTTATTGTAATGTACATTATCATTTTAAATATATGCAGAATATGCAAAGCTGTTCATGATCCATTTAGGTTTCACAAATGTTTCAAAATTGTACGCTTTCTATGACTGTAGTCTGTAAAGAGTAAACTTGTAAGAGGTACTTTTACTACCTTGTCATGTCACCTCATTTAGAAGTACATACCTTGTTCCAAGGGTATGTACTTCTACCCTGCTGAGCATACCCTGTTCAAATAATTTCCATTGTTCATATGAATATATACATTTGCTCTCAGGCTAAGATCTCTTTTACAAGTTTAACTCTTATTTCTGAAACTGTTTGTGTGGGAGTTTAATGTTTGTGCACATAATAAAGAAATGAACAAACATCTCGTAAGATGCTTGTACAGTAGAGCATTTTTTGCATTCACAGAGTACCTAAGGCAGAGCATGATACAATTAAAATAAATCCATAAAAATGTATAGTTTGTAAAATGTCTGCAGTTGCTTGTTTATTGTCATTCAAATGTGATATTTCTAAAAGAAAAACTGAAGATGGTAATATTTTGTCATTGCTCTTATAAGCTGCTTCGAGAACTTTTCAGACCGCTCTACTGTAGACACGCCTTTAAATAGGCTAGCCTGTTTTTGATTGGTGAAGATGGGTGTATGTCAAACACTTCTCGTTTGTTCATTGGTCCACTGTGCGACCAACTTCCCAGTTACGCCTCGTGCGTTCTCTCCCCTTACCGTTGTGCGCGTTGTCCGGTACCGGTAAGCTAACCACGCCGCAAAGATGATGGGCCGACCGGTTCTCGTGCTAAGTGAGTGCTGGTTTCATTATTGTATATATAAAAGCACATCCGTATCTGTATAATGATACGTTGTTGGTGTCGGTAGCTGTTAAATAAAGGGTTTATTAAAGCGGCAATTCTGAAATGCTAGGCTAACTGGTGTGGCACGGGGGCCTCGCGTGTGTCTGACAAGCTCATGTCAGTGTTAAGATTAGTCATTGTGTTAGCCTCATAGCTAATGTTGCTCGTTAATAGTGAATACGTATAACATTGCATCACAAATTACACACAAGCAAGTATAAACTAATGCATCTTAATTTTCCTTTATCTGCTAAGGTAGCCATTTATGTCTAGCGGCAGTTGTAAGACTATAAATTAGCTAGCAGCATGCTAAACGCGCAGAGATTGAGGATGTACTGACCAGAGCTACACCCTGTTCATGTAATTGAATAGAAAAACGTTAGCATTAATAGCACTTCTTAAAAGTTAGCATGTCTCTATACATCGGTTATTACCAATTTTAAAGCTGTACGTGTTGTAAATAAACTTTACAGATTAATGAAACAATAATTGATTGTCATTTTAAGTTAATGTCATACGCTCGCAACAGGTCAGAACATCAAGAGAGAGTCTGGACGAAAGGTCCAGATCGGAAACATCACAGCGGCTAAGGTGGGTCCGTTATTTATTGTTGACAGGCGTGTCAGGTGAAACCAAATCATTAACCTGTTTCTGATTGGTGCTTCTTATTCAGACCATAGCAGACATCATCAGAACATGTCTGGGACCAAGGGCTATGATGAAGGTGTGTTGCTGATCTTTTGCCTAAAAAAGTTTTTTGTTACTGTATCTGTTGAAGTTTAAGCACTGATATTACATGTGATGTATGCAGTTGTTTAGCCCTGAACAATTGAATTTGGATTGATGGTGGCTCTATAATGTGTGATGAGATGTTTTGTGTTTTGTGCAGATGCTTTTGGACCCTATGGGTGGTATCGTCATGACCAATGATGGCAATGCCATTCTGAGAGAAGTAATTTAGAACCCTACTATATAATGTCTTGGTTGTTAAATACGGCTTATATTTGTGTTCTTCATTATTTAGATGTTATATGGTCTGTTTTACATTTAGATCCAGGTCCAGCATCCTGCTGCCAAGTCCATGATTGAAATTAGCCGTACTCAGGATGAGGAGGTCGGAGATGGGACCACCTCTGTCATTATTTTGGGTGAGTGTCCGTACAATACAAAACACAGAGAACACAAACTGACTATCATTTTTTACTTTTAAAATCACAAAATTTTTTAAAGCATTTAATGCATTTTTTAAACCAAATCAAGATTGTTTAAATGAGGAAAATCTGTAAATTTAATTATTAAGTTTATTAAGCATTAAGTTTATTTGTATTATTTGTATTACATGTGTTATGGAATTGGTGCCTTTTGTGAAACTTGGATTTTGAAACAGGATTCATATTGGGAACACAAATACCTTAAAAATTCTGCCTTTGTAGGCATCTCGCTAGGTTTGGAACAGAGCATCAGTGTCTGTAGAGAAAGCTGAACTGAGAACACGGTGTAACTTCTGCTTCTCAGCTGTGAGAGACTGTATGCTCATGTTGTTGTGAAGGCTTATAGTGTGTGTGTGTATACAGCGGGTGAGATGCTGTCAGTGGCTGAGCAGTTTCTGGAACAGCAGATGCATCCCACTGTGGTGATCAGCGCATACAGACAGGCTCTGGATGACATGCTGAACATACTCAAAGACATCAGGTAATCCATACACATGCAGCAGAGGTCTCCACTAAGGTCCACAGATCTTAGCTTCAACTGGGCAAGGGTGTTGGAGTAAACCGCAGGTCTGTGGACCTCCAAGAACATGGATTGTGTTCCTGTTTAGCTCAGTTGGTAGAGCATTGCGTTGGAAGTGCAAAGGTTGTGAGTTCGATTCCCAGGGAGCACATGTACTGATAAAAATGTATAACTTGAATTCACTAAGTCGCTTTGGATAAAAGCGTCTGCCAAATGCATAAATGTAAATGTATGGATTGGAATCGCCAGGGTTACCACATTAAATATTACATTAAACATCTGAGCTTTTATATGTCTCTGTATGTAAAGGTTTTTTCCCCCATGGGTTGGAATCAGTGACAAACAGCATATAATCTGTTCCCTATAGCTTTCCAGTAGATGTAAGTAATCGTGATATGATGCTGAAGATAATAAACTCGGCCATTAACACCAAAGCTCTCAGCCGCTGGTCCACCCTGGCCTGTAACATCGCCCTGGATGCAGTTCGGACCGTGGAGCTGGAGGAGAACGGACGCAAGGAGATTGACATTAAGAAGTACGCCAAAGTCGAAAAGGTAGGAGAACTGGTGGACTTTTCTGTATGTATAAATTTAATTCAATTCAAGTCACTTTGGATAAACCCTTCTGCCAAATGAATAAACATAAATGTAAGTCTGTGGCCATTGCACAATGTTTTTTTTTTGAGTGTCCTACCCAAAGCATTTTGCATTTTTGAGACACGTTTTTAAAACTGGTCCTGACACGCCTGTTTGATTAGTAAACAGCACATTTTGTTATGCTCCATCTACTTTATTAAGAATGTGATTAATGCTAACGCCTACTAAAATATGTACCAGGCTGTTCACAAAACCCACTCACTAGGGTTTCTGGAGAATCTGTATAATTGCAAATTTTTTTGTTTTGTTCATGCACATTATTTTAATGGTTTGTGAAAGATGGGTCTGTTTGTGTGTGTAGGTGCCTGGTGGCATCATCGAGGACTCATGTGTGCTGAGAGGGGTGATGGTAAATAAGGATGTAACTCACCCCCGAATGCGAAGACTTATCAAGAACCCCCGAATTGTTCTGCTGGACTGCTCACTGGAGTACAAGAAGGGCGAGAGTCAGGTGAGCTGAGGCCTGCAAACAATTCTTCTGTGCTGCTTATACAGATTAAAACCGTGACCCTTGACCCCTCTTTCTTGTCAGACTGATATTGAGATCACTCGTGAGGAAGACTTTGCCCGCATCCTGCAGATGGAGGAAGAGTACATCCAGCAGATCTGCGAGGACATCATTCGTCTCAAACCAGACCTGGTCTTCACCGAGAAGGGCATCTCAGGTACAGATGGATGCTAGTGGACACCTTTAGTAAATGCTGCTAGTGGTGGTTGAAGTCTCATATCTGTGGTTTGTTCTTTTTGTGTAGATTTGGCTCAGCACTATCTTATGAAAGCCAACATCACTGCAATCCGTCGCGTCAGAAAGACAGACAACAATCGCATTGCAAGGTGCAGACATGCATAGTTTTAATTTATTCATGTGTTTTAGGAGACATCTCATTATAAGTCAGTTGTAGTGTTTTCAGGCTTAAATGCCCTTTACTTCATCCTTTTTGTCTCTTTCAGGGCATGTGGCGCTCGTATTGCCAGCAGGACGGATGAACTGCGTGAGGAGGATGTGGGAACAGGAGCTGGCCTGTTTGAAGTGAAGAAGATCGGTGATGAATATTTTACCTTCGTCACCGAGTGCAAAGACCCCAAAGCCTGTACCATCCTGCTGAGAGGAGCTAGCAAGGAGATCTTAGCGGTAAGAGAAGACAAAGAGATCAATGACTTTTGTAACGCTAAGAGAACGATTGACAAGCATGTGTTTTAATCATTCTAAAAAGTCTCTCAAAGGCCTCAATGTTCAGCGTGGCCATCAGAAAGAGGTGTTTGGATGTTTCAACAAGCTGTAATGAATGTTTGATCAACTCAGCCAGAGTTTGCTAAGGCTTTAGGCAGATTTGAGGGGATCTTGTTCTGGTTAATTGACTTGTCTCAGTTTGACAGATGATCTTTCTGTGCTCTCTTAGGAAGTGGAGAGGAACCTCCAGGATGCTATGCAGGTATGCCGTAACGTCCTGCTGGACCCTTATCTGCTGCCAGGGGGCGGGGCGGTGGAGATGGCAGTATCACACCAGCTGACGGAGCGCTCGCGGGCGCTGACCGGTGTGGAGCAGTGGCCATACCGGGCTGTGGCTCAGGCGCTGGAGGTGATCCCTCGCACTCTTATCCAGAACTGTGGCGCCTCAGCGATACGTGTGCTGACGTCTCTCAGGGTAAGAGATCTGTTTTACCATAAGATGTACTGATGTTTAAATATGTTGCAGGTCTTCTGCTACTTGTTTTCTGGAGTAAGTGTGGCATAATTCCCAGGGAGCACATGTACTGGAAAAATGTATAACTTGAATGTACTGTAAGTCGCTTTGGATAAAATGTAAATGCAAATTTGTCTAAATCCAACTTGTTTCTTAGGCCAAGCACACCCAGGAGGGCAGCGCCTCATGGGGCATCAACGGAGAGACAGGAACCCTGGCTGATATGGAGCAACTGGGGATCTGGGAACCTTTGGCAGTTAAAGCCCAAACATACAAGACGGCAGTGGAGGTAAGATGTAGATGTTAAACACTGTGGGACCAAAACCCCTTTAATCTACAAAATGCATTTTGTTAATCGTTTATGAAATCTGTATTTCTTTCTCTCTTTGTTTAGACGGCTATCCTGTTACTGCGCATCGATGATATTGTTTCTGGTCATAAGAAGAAAGGAAATGATCAGACTGGTGGGGCACCAATGGAGGACAAGGAGTAGAAGAGATACAAAGATAAAGGATGAAGCTAGATGAGTACGAAAAGGACAGTCATGTGATCACCAGCTCTGCTGAGAAATAACAAATGGAATGATGCAAATAAAGACCATATATACACAAGCATATGTGTGCAAAACACGGTTCTCCTGTATTCTGAATGTTTTCAGAAAGTCATTTGCACTTGTGCTTTGTGTTGTATCATTAGGCCATTAGTCCTACCCTCACATAGCTTATTTCTCTGGTAAATGAACAGATTAGGAATTGTTTGTGCTAGTATCTCTGTGCTTCACTTTGCTGGTATTGTTACTTTGTACTTCCTACCAATGCTAAATTAAAATTCTGATCACGTTATGTTGAGTCTTTTCTTGGTGCTGAAAAACAACTGAATATGAACGAGGGACGGACTGAGGCGCTGTATCGCAAAGCTTTAGTAGTTTGTTGCATTGATTTTTGAAGTAATTTTATTCACAAGGACAAACAGGTCAAGGGCCTCATTTTAAGAGTCGTTAAATTGATGCTTAAATTATTACCTTCTAAAAAAAGAAAGACAATCAGGCTAAATTAGGAACACAATTTTTACTTAATACATAGAAAATACTCAAGTTTAAATTTGATTATTCAAATTTTAATACAGGCATTTTGTCTTTGTTCAAATTAGGTGCTCTGCTTTGACATTTTGACTGGTACAAAACACATTTCTGTTATATAGTCAACAATTAAACTAACAAACTGACTAAATGCATCACCTGCAGAAAGTTTTACTATTTAACAGATTAAAAATAAAATTGTTTTTCAACCACAAGCATGGTGCAAAAACCTTAATCATCCAAAAGCGAAGCTCAGCTGTAAGAATTTCATATGGAATTTTGCTTCATTAAAAATATTTCAAATGCTAAAATAATATTTTGCCAACAATCATTTAAAAATTTTTTTTAGATGCGTTGGCTGATGTTGCAAGTAGGCAGACCTATTTTCTCCTCCAGTCGCTGCTAACATTACGCAGTGACTGACTGAGGCAATGCCACAGTCAAATGTACCCAAATTAGCCGTGGTGAAGTGTGTTGAAATATCCAGTGTTGTTCACATAACTCCTTTAACACAGATTTTGTTTAACTTCACCCCTGAGCACGTTCCCCTGTCTCTGGGTCCACGCCACTGTCCAGCTCTGATAAAAAAAATAATAAAGTTCAAACCAAAAAAAATGATCTTAAAATTTAAATGCTATAACCCTGTTTAATGATAGATCCTGACAATGCGTTTATTGTCACATCTGTAAAACGCATCTGTTGATATGTATTCTGTGAAGCAGTGATGGTCATCAAGAGATCATTTTGTAATGCTGCAACCCACCATGCAGTTAAGACCATCTCTAAGCAGCTCTTACCCATGCTGGTGTCGCTGGAAGACAGGTTGTGCTGTTGCTGGTTGATGAGGCTGAAATTGGAACCGTCTACAGCAGCTGACACCCTGTACCTCGGTCTAGCTGTTGAGGGGGCTGTATCTGTGTCCATGACTGTTTACGTAACAGCAGAAATAATAGCACACAGCAATTTTAAGAACAACAATTTTAAACGCCATTAGCCTAAATAAATAGACAGATTAGAACTGACTTTTACATCCATTAAATATATAATTGGTTAAAGTAATAACAATGTGAAGATTAAGAAGTGAATTGTGAAACATTCTAGTCTCTTGTGTGCAGATGTTGCTTGGTTTTATAAACTGAAACACATATATATAGGGGTCACATATATAAATATATATATATAAAAAACATATATAAATAACAACATATAAACAGTGTTGCTATAAACACTTTTGTTTGAATTTGTTATTATTTTATTTGTTTTATTTGTATATTATTTTTAAACCACAAAAAAACAAACAAAACTAAAAAAAACTGCGTTTGAAAAAAGTTTTTGTTGCTCCTGTATTTTTCAATACACTGACCTGAGAATTGGTCCTCAAGGTGGGAAACAGCCTGAAGGCTGGCTGGGGGTCTTGAGAAGGGGGTCTCTGCGCTGCCAGCTGTGGTCTGGGTTTGAGACGTTGTCCATTGTCCTCCAATCAGCACGACTGAGTCCCTCGAGTCTGATCAATGTGAATTAAAACATAACCGCATTACGTAACTTGCAACTTCCGACAGTCAGTCTGCAATGATAAAACTACAGATCAAACTACAAGCAGTTAAACACAAACTCACAAAACACAACGATCGCTCTGTGTGAACAACAACGTTAAAAACACATCCAGTACAGGTCTTACCTGAACTTTTATTTAATGTTTGCATGTGTTGCATATCGTTAACATCTATAAAACAAAGCCTTACCGTTGCACTTGTTCTTTCTCAGTTTTCTAAACGGGCAGTTGTCTTTCATCCGAAACAAACAGGCACTGTGTTTCCTTCTTCCCTGAGATGTCATTCTAAGTCATATACAGTGTTTTAGGGTTGTTCTCGGAGGTCTGACATCAATAGTGCATGTGTTCCTGATGTCAGATGGCAGCAGGTACTAGCAGGAAATAGTTGTTGCCCTCCGACAAAAATTACGACAGAAACTTGTTAAACAGGTTTGTGTTCGCAAACCGACCTACGTGATGTTATTTTAAACTCACAAACAGCGAAAACAATCGTCACTCAAAGCATTAAAAGTCATAAATAGGTTAAAAAATACTACAATATATGAAATTCTGCACTTATTTTTCCTAATAAAGTCAAAGTGCACTACACATTTCTGAACAGATCTGCACGATTTTTTATTGTTTACAAGCTCTTATAGTTTGCCAAAGCTATAAAACGATATACAAATGTTAAACGTTTATTTTCTACACTTGCACGTTGTAAACAGCACAATACCTTTAAATACAGGAGGCCTTTAGAATACAAGCTCCGACATGCAGACCACACAATACTTCAGAGGGCTTGAGCAAGCAAACAATACACAGAACTTACCTATACAAACACATGGAAAAAATGGAATGGAATAAATATTTGAATCTAGTTATTATTCTTAGTACATCTTAAAATAGTTGAAATGTTGAAACCAGTCCATCTGGAACTATTCTGAGTGATTAAAAAGCTTATACTGCATCTGCTTGTATTCATTTTTGGCTCCACTAGGGTACATCTGATGTACTCCAACCTAATTTCTCACAGCTTAGCGTCTAAACTTTTTACTTCTATTTATAAGTTTGTTCGGAAAAAGAGTTCCGCACTCCCTCATTATTCCTCCACCATCTCTCTATTCTTCTCCCCTTCTTGGCAGTTTGACTTGTGTTCTGGCAGTTTTAACACATCTGGTCATTATAAAGAAGAACTCAAGAATAGAAAAGAGGGGAGAGAAAAAAAAAATCACAGTTGGATTAAACATTTTCAAATAGAAATGCTGAACAGTCCGATGCATATTTTAGCTGGCCTCTAAGGCTTAAGATATCCAGGTTTACACTTGGCAGCTGATGAGGGTTCTACTGTGTGAGGTCTAGCCCCAGAACCTCTGCCTGACTGGAGGAACCGGGGGTTCTGGGATGTCTGGGGCAAAAATGGAACCGGCAGAATCGGACAGGAAGATGAAGTAGAGGTTGGCCACCAGCATAACCACCATGGGAAGAAAGGAAAATCCGAACCCAACACCTCTAACGCTGCTGTCGCATACTGCCGCGATCCAGTACAGAAGTCTGTGGTGCACAAAACGACAAAAAAACTTTGTTTGCCAACACAAATACATGGTTTTCTATTAAAGCACTCAGAGAAAATCTGTACCTAGCATATATGAGTAAACAGTGCAAAACAACAAATATGGGATGTTTAGCTTAGCCTAAAGTGTTAAATTTTTACTATAAATTGTTATAGTAAAACTGTACTTATCTTATTTTTTTCCATTATTATTAGCATTAAACGGATTAGCATTAAACCAAAGTTTTACAGTAAATAGTACAGTTACTGTTGCTGTTGTGAATTCAATGTTAAATTTGTACCACGCTTACTGTAGTAAAACCACATTTATTTAGGTAAGTGTAACAAAAACTGTTCTTATTTTTAACTATACAATTTGAATGTGCTTGTGGCAGTTTGTTTTCTCAGAAATTCAGTTCTGTGTATTCAGGAGGGTTTCTGTACCTGCCAAAAGCAAAGATGATGGTGAGAAGAGGAACAAGTTTAAGAAGATCCTGGGTCAGGTAAGCAGCCATGACAGCCAACTGAAGAAAGTAAAGGAGAAACAGGGAGATGGAATCTTCCACATAACGCTGGTGAACAGCAACCTGCTTAACCTCCGTCTCTCCCTCAAACCGTGGCTTCAGGGAGCGATACCACAGACGGGCCACACCTAGTACCAGCACACCTAAGAGTGGTCAGAACAACAGCATTAAATCCCTTCTTAATGACTGAAGGTCTGAATGTACATAAAGGAACTGAAGTACATTGATGTCTTAAAGTAGCACCCTACTTACCAAGCACAATAGGTATGACTGCAAAAACAGAGCAACGCAATGTGTAGACCAGCCTCAGGGGGGCGCTGTCGAGTGGAGGGGCATCAAATGGCAGGAAGACGTACCCACCCCACACCAACAAGGGGAAGATCAAAGCGGAGGTGAACATAGATGCACCCAGTTTAAGGGCATCGCGATTAGATCCACCACAGTTGCCTGGAAGACAACGAGAAACCGGATCATCTGAAAGTGTTATTTGAGTTCACTGGTGCAGCATTTATAATGGAACAATTATCTTCCGTTTTGAATTATCCTCAATTATCATTGGCAGGAAACCAATACAGGCCGGGCTGATGAGCATGAGTTGTACACATGACACACTGTTCTGAAATAATTAGATGACTGTAAATAATAAGGATTAAAAGTATACAGAAATACCTTCACAATGACACATAATTTACGTATTTTCTTCACATATCAAAGACTAATGCAACATATTTTTTTTAAATAAGGTATAATAAGGTTTTGTGAAATGTTATAAAAAAAGCTCTACATACAACAGTGTGGTTTGCTCTCAATGGACCAGTCATGGTAATAGTCTTCCAGTGGTGTTCCGTGTGTATCATGCATTCCCAAGAAAGGGCCTTTCTCTTCCTCATCTCTCCAGTCATCTATTCTATCCCGGGGATATTCCGGCTGGCTGGTGGAGCGCAGAATAGTGACGCTAGGGCTAAACACGCCAGCTGCATTCTCTGGCATAACGTTCGACTCCTCCACCTCGATCTCCGAGCAGGAAGTGCCTTTCACTCCACTGTTTAGCTCCATCCCTGAATCCCTCTTTTCTTGTTTTTCCATCCATCCCTCAGGTGACTTCTGTTTCTCTGTCATTCCAAACTCCTCCCTTTCGCTCTCTGTCCGGCTCACGCCACAAGGAAGCGAGACGGGTTCGGATATTATACTTGTGGTTTCTGAATCCTTGCCTGTTGGAATTTGTGGTTCAGGTTTCTTCTTAGGCCACTGTAGGGTTGTGGGTTCTGCAGATCTAACAGGTTCCTCCTCCAAACCCTCAGTGGTGCTTATGGTCTTTGTTAGATTGTCAACATCTGCCACCCATTCAGGTGTTGGAGGCACTGCAGTTTTAGGAGGACCCTTGTCCATCTTCCCTGGGGCTGGAGACAGAAATTATGGAAATGAGCAATGTGGACAAACTGTTAACAGCTTGTGTATAAATAACACTGTAAGACATTTACATGGCGTGACCCAACATTAAATATATTGTGAATATTCTTTCATGGCACGAGCAGAACAATAATTTGCCCTCATTTAAATGTATGTAATAAAGGCCTAGTCTGTGTATGGCTGCTTCCCCCAATACAGACACACAAAATTTGCTCATGAAGGTTTAACACAGTTTCCCAAGTAAACACGTTAATTGAAATGTAACATAATGGGCTGAACACATTTCATTACTATAAATAAACCTCCGTGTTGAAAAGAATAGGTGTATGTTTACATGCATAAACTATCTAAAACGACTTGAAGAAAGGTTTCATTAATAACTTGTTATTAAATTTTTCTGCCAAAGGAATAATAAATAAGCAAGTAATAAAAGTCGCAAACATGCGACAGATCAGTGACGCAAAGTTATAGATCAGGCCGCAAAACAACAACGACACATACGAACAACATCAGATCTAAACCCGACAGCGCTTAAACTCAGTCTGTTGCAGCTCTATATTACAAGTATCATTTAAAATGTGCACATTAAGCCTTTTTAGAGATTTAGAGATTCAGTAAACTGGGCAAAACGAGTCTAAAGCTGTTTGATACGCCAAACACAACAAATCGTAACTACGCGGATTACGGGACACATTGGTTACATTTTTAGTAAAGAATTGTTTTTATTGCGCTCACTCTGTTTTCCGTGCAGAATAACGTGTTTTCTGGGTTGTTTTTTCCTCTATTTACGTGAAATTTCCGTAGTGGAAGTTCAGGTGCGACCAGGTGAAATTCCTTTAAAGGGACAGTTTCTCTTAAAGGGGAAGTTGGTGGGCCAACACGTTGCCCACCGTTGTGTAACATTTGTGTTGTTTTACGTCATTTTACTTGAAGAACATCCTACAACGATGGAAATCCAGAGTTAAAAATTGAATTAAATCTTAAAAAATGAATTAAATCTACAGGAAAAATATTTTCAAACACCATGATCACATTCACATGTCCAAGCTTTGCATAAGATATTTTTGTCCTCATCCTCTAAAGTGACGATAATATTACCCATAAACCAGACATAAGACATAAGTCACGTTGGTAGTCATTTGGCATATGCCAAGAAATAAATATGAACGTAATATAAATTTCGATTTTGCAGTTCTGCACCATAACAGCATCGGAAAGGGAACATTATGTTCAAGACACTCATGACCCTAAATAGCACAACATGTAGTTTGATAAAGTGCCGCTGCCCTTGCCTACATTACACGTCTCATTACCTTTGCCTCTACAGCACACCTAATTCATTTTGCTCCACAGCATGCTGTTCTGAACTCAATGGGCGCCTCTGGGACGTGGCACTGTAAAATGGAACCATCAACGCTGTCCTGAGGTTGAGTGAAAGCACATCTGTACACGGTGGCATGGAAAGATGAAAACAGATGACTTTGAGATGTTTCCAGCCACACAGTCCCTCCTGTGAAAGCTTCTACCGGCGTGTGTGCCTGCTGTTAGCAAAATGCTAATGAAGGGGTTAAAGCTGTTTTCATGCTGTTCTGGAGAGAGTATCTGATGTCTTTCTCAGCAGGAGGAGATGTTTTTGGACCAAAAAAGCCAGGGTTAGAGAACGTGTCCTTATCTATCCAATCAGACTTTGAATCTGATCTAAATGATGCTGTATTTGGGGCTGTTTGTGGTTATATTTGTCTTTTTAAGGTGGTATATTTGATGAAAAATGTAATTGGATTAGTAAATAACTCAGCAGAAATGTCTTAGAAGGATTTTTATTAAGATTCTGAAACGGGTTGAGATGTAAACATATCCTTTTATTTGGAAACAAATATAAAAGCACATTAAAATGCAAAAGCCACTTGTAAACTACATGGCACATCTTCTCTTTGAATAAAGTCAACTGCATCTTTTTGCATTTAAAGGCTCAAATATACAGAACACCACGCAGCTAGGACACAATGTGCATCGTGAGAACAGCAGATCGGTGTCCAGGGTACGAAAATAATCCCCTGTTAAACACCACTGCCTCAGCACAGCAGTACTGACTTTAAAGCAATAACTAAGTTGCATCTAAATGGCAATATTGACCTCCTCTGCACACTAAATATATACTGTACCTGTTTGTTTTCGCTTGGTTTCTATTGAACATGTACGGTTTTAAGCAAATCACAGGTAAACCAGACTGAGAAAAAACACTGTGCTGAAAGCCAGAGCAGAACAGCAAACATCTGAAAAAACAGTCCATCTCAACATTGGCAAATACTGAAGAACATCAGACTCATCCCATTAAGAACACGGTAGAGAGAGGCGGGATCTTGTCAAATCAAACAATCCGATTGGCTGGTAGGTCAGTACATTGATTGACATTTAGCTGAACAACAGCAAGGCCAGTTTATCTTGCTGTTCTGTAAACACATGGATTTATAAGGCGCAAAACTCGAGGGTCCCCATCTGAAGAGCTCAGGGGAGTCAATTATCCCGAAACAAATGCACTGTGCTTTTTATGACACGAATGGAATGATTTGTTAAAAATGGATTAATTTTTCAATTTGTTGTTCCTTGGATGTACAAACCCAGCTAACAGAAAACGTTCTTAGAACATTGACTAACATTCTCTAAAAGTTCTCTCAAAGTTATCAAAAATGTCCTTGCAGTAACGTTAGTAAAACTTTTTAACGTTATACAGTATATCAAAATTTAGTTGTTTGTGGAATGTTTTTAAAATGTTACAAAATTAACAAAATGTTTGAATAATGTTAAAAAATTATTTTGTACTTCAACATTGGGGAAACATTCTTACAACCTAAATTTGTTAGCTAGAAAGGAATTAACCATAGGCATTAATAATAATAATAATAATAAAGCTATTTGGCTAGTTTAAAACAGAAATGACTCATCGCTAGGACTTTTCAGCTACGCTGAATTTGACATCAGTGGAGAGTGGTGAAATCTGTATGTTTATAACCTGCCATTAAAATACCCTGTAACAGCATACTGAAAATTACGTGTAAGTGCAGTTTTGAAGACCACCAACTACACAAAACCACCATCACAGAACAACAACACATGAGGGGTACAGTCGGCTCTGAGTTGGTGTATCCGAGGTGGAGGTGGGTGGGTGTGAGGTAACCATCGCGTGTCTCCCAGCTTGAGACGTGGCTAGCAGCTCAGACAATGCGGTAGTCAAATGTGTCTTTTTCCATATAGTCTGTCCATGTGGAACTTGGCATGCTACTGTAGGGATCCAGAAGGATTCTGAAGCAGCGCACGATCAGCAGCCCCAGAAAGATGAAGAGGAGGAGGACGAAGACGAAGGCAGCCTTCTGTTCCAGTGTGAGGAAGGGGATGGGCTGGGTGGCCCCAGACGCAGACAGCGTGCTGCTGTGGAGATGCTCGGCCATTCTCTCCAGTGTTTCGGGTCAGTGGTGTGCGATGATTCGCACCATGTTCAAAATCAACAGGTTCCTGCGTACAGCCATTCTGGAAACACAAAATACACTTAAGACTGTTAGATAATATTATTACACAACCACAAAAATACATCTTTAAATGTGAAATATGATTGTCATATATTATTATGTGATTATATATTATTACTAGTGGATGGATACAAACACACTCACATGCGCACACACGCACACACACAAACATATTATATAAAAATAATTTTGTTAATAAATAAAAAATAAATAAAAAAACTGAAGGAAATACAACAAAGCACAAAATAAACAGCCAAAAGGGTGAATCAGAAGATAAATACAGATATATCAATAAACATATACATATATTCACACACATATATATATATACACACACATACTACGTGCCTATATATGTATGCATATATATTTAAACAACATAGGCCTCACATTTAACGCTAAATGCCATGTTACATAAGATTCCAGTCACTATGTACAGCAATAATTCACAATGTTTTACAATTTCCTCCAGCAAATATTACTGATGCACATCATTGAAAAAGATGCATCTCACTGATGCTACAGTAAGTAGCCTGGAGTACATCATTTCTCTCATCTTAAGATGCCGATACAGCAGGTACATTTGATAGAATCCTTTTTTAGCCCAAAACCTGACTGCCGTGGCAGATTCATCGTATGAGCGCTTTGCTTTCTGTGGCAGCCGGTGACCCTGTAACGGTTCACTTCTTTGATGCCCGCTCACGATCAGCCCTGGCACTCCCTGTGAAATCTGCCTCAATTTCCGCAAATCTAACAAGGGTTTTTGTGAACCACAGATGCGCAGATTTCCCTTAAATTACCTGAAATCGCACAAATACAATGTGCTGCTCAAAAATCAGCCACACAGGCATTGAGCTCCTGGGTTTTGATCAAAAACAAGGTGCCCAACACGTCTCCATTTTTTTCCATTGTATTTATTCAATTTTTCTGTAGCACTGTGTGAATCAGAGTGTGTATATTAGATTGTTCCCTCATAAAATGCCCAGATTGCTTTCTGACAGCTGTGACAGTTGAACCAAAGACGTTGTGAGCAATAATAAAAGCATTAGTTTCTCTCACCTGTTGTTACTGAAGAGGATTCATCAGTGGGTGGGTGATGGAGACCAAATATAACCAGAAAGACAGACAGCTTCCATCACGGCTGTTCATCCAGAGACATCTGGTTTTCACTTAAACTTTTCAACCCAGCTCGTCGATTTGTTCAGTAATCAAAATTAAATCTGCTGCTGTGCTTTCATTCCTCTCCTCTGTGGTCCAACTCCCTCTTTCTCTCACCAAGATGAGCATGTAGTGGTGTCACATCACCCATAGCAACCAGTTGCCATAGCAATCCCTCCAAGTGTGTTCCGTAAAGCTGGGCTGTGAGAGACAAGTGTGATCTAGCCAACGCAGTGTAAACGTGTGTTTCTGTGAAGATGGAGGGTTTAAAACAGACCCACTGATGTGTGATAACAACACTAGCTATAAATAGTCACCGCTTTTAACTTTGCTGGATTAACACATTTAATATGGTCTCCACTACAGTGAGCTGTTGATGTGTCCACACGTCCGCCAATCAGATTTAACGTGGACCGTCATGCTTTTGATGGCATGTGGTGTGTCTCAGACAGCACAGTATATACATTGAAATTATACATTTTAAGAGCTGTTATTGCCAATGCAGTTTAAATAATCACAGTCTGTAACTACAGTTCAGTAATTGCATGCATATATTAAACCATAAGGAGTAATTATTGAAGAAACAGGTGAGTGACTGTATTATTGTTTGATTAATGGCTTTATCTGGATATAATTGTGATGTAAGGTGAAGAATATTCAGCCATGAATTGTGCAGGGAAATATTATTCATCATACTGAATTGGGTTTAAAATTGTTTTCAAAAAACATTTTTAATATTTTGGGTAAATTTAACTGGATGCTTATAACCTTAAGTGCAAGCAGAATAGTGTACAAAACTAGGGTTTTTCTGAATGAATGTATCAACCGAATCAATTTATGTTAAGTGTATTAAGTGTACTTGAGCAATTTGTCCAAAAACACTGGGTTTGCTAGTCATTTTTTTTGTAGTCTGTAATTTTATATTGTAGCTTTATAAGAATAGTTTAAAATTTAAATTAAAAAATTCAATAAGATTGAAATAATAGTCTACTGTTAACAAAAATAATAGTACACACTAGTAGTTATACTAAACAGAGTTCATGTTTATTTGTGATGATTTATTTACGTATTTATATGTGCAGATATTATTTGTTAGACTATTTTGATTGAATGACCCTCTTAAGCTCATAAAATCAGCCTCTCTCTGCGAATGTAATGTAAACACCAGCGCCACCTACCGAGCGTCTGTGGTAGTGCACGTCACCTGAGCTTAAATAGATGCTGTCCATCACCAGCAGGTCTTATTCTGCTGTCATTTCACATACGAAACAGAGAACATACTGAATTCAGTTATATAATAATTGAGTATATTCAAACTGAATATATAATCCAGGTTGCCTGTGGATATGTATATAAGCATATTTAAAATTTCTGCTATCGATCATACGTATATACTTAATATACTTAACATTAGACCTATAATAAACTCACCGTTGTGAGCATCGGGTTAAGGTGAAGGTATTGTTTTAAACGCTGATCTGTTATGTATTTGTTCAATAACTGGTTGCTGTTCATTTTCAACTAAAGATACCGATTGCAGCTGCCACATACATTAGACGAACTTCATGATCTGACCGCTGGGTGGCAGCAGCGTAACGCTGGCGGTCGCTTATCTTCTCATTGTTTTGTACATTATCTGTAGATGGCGCTCAAACTCCCAAATGATTGTTACACACAAAACTGAATTTAATATGAAGTGGTGACTATGCCAGTACCAAAGCTATATTTTAGCAAAATAAATTAAATATGCAGGATTTTATGTAGGCATCTGTGAGTTACGTTTATGGTAAAGACAATAAGAGCTAGTTGGTCCTACCAGCAGAAGTAAGTAATGTAAAGGCATTAACCACCATGAATCAACGTCACAGTCTGGTGAAAAGCGTCAACAAAACCACTTACCTGCCAAATCTTGCTAAATCTCATTCCCAACGTTTGGCTTATAGGACGCCATGATTTACTGCTGCAGACCCCGACAGAAATATTACAGTAATGAAACAAGTGACTGATTCATTCGCATCTCGACTAATATGGATGCTAATGGAAGAAACCATCGGCGGCTCACAGAAATGTGATCACATATTTCAAAGATGAATGATTTTATCAATCGTTATTATTCAGTGGAGACGGGTAGTTGAATTAATGGGCTGTGAGACATTGTGTGCAACACTGAAATGAAAACAGAAAAAAAGAACATTTACCACCCTAATGTGTTGCAACTACACATCCACATTTATCTTTATAGCATTAAAACAATATTTTTCAGCTCTGTATATGATGTTATTAAAACCTCAGGCTTAAATTTCTTTTTAGTGGCTGCTTGCAAATTCTTCTTTTTCTTTCTGAGGCTCTTTAGCTTGGTGTCGACCCACAAGCCCAGCCAGACATTCATGTGTGAACGCATGTTTTGATGCAGGCCTGCTATGACCTTTGATGAATTTCTTCACAGCAAGCTTGAGAAGGCGATAAAAGGCAAAATAATTGCTTCTCTTCCAAATGTTTCAAGCCTAAATCTCACTGATGCGTGAGACTCGTGTTTATTGCAATCAACTGTCCTAAACGCTTCCTCCTCGCCATCAAAGCGCCGGATAACTCAGGTTCACAGATGGATTCAAATCCAACTCTGCTCAACAAAATTGTGTGACAAGCTTTGAAATACATTTTTCTGTATTTCATCAGAGGAAAATCTGTGAGGGAAGGCAGCCGTTAAAAAAAAAGGAAATCATCTTTGACTGCAATGACCCTCGGGCCATTTTTCAGCCCTGCATTTGGATGATTGGAATGATTTAATTGAAAAAGGGAAACGGTACCTGGGAAGATTGTAGTTCCGAGTCATTAACTGGAGGGAGGTGCGCTGGTTAACGAACTAATTGAATGTCAGCATAAACCATTGAGAAAGATCTCAGGTGCTTTGTCAGCATAGCCGGGTGGGCGGGTGAGAGCCAAGAAGTTAAGAAACTGGAGCTCTGGAGTTACACAAGAGTAGTCAGAAGGGTTTATTAAAACCTTCACCTCTTGATCTTGTTAAAGTGTCTCAGTTTTCATAACTTCAACTGAAAGAATTAAGGTCTTTGTTGGTCCTGGAATAACATTCCTGCCAACGAATTACATTTTATGTAGAATTAATAAACATTTTTTATTAATGGTAAAGATAAAGATATGGTAGATGATTTTTTCCAGTAACATTTTGTTATGCTGGTTGAAACTCTCATCACATCCTGATAGCCACCACTAAGTAAAGTGGTCTATATAGGTTGGTTATATAGGACATAGGTAAGTTTTAATTATGATAACCTTAACCAGAGAGCAAGACCGCAGGTCTTTGACAGGAATGTTTCTCCAGGACCAACAAAGATATTAATCAAAGAACATGTCAGGAACAGACACATTCATGGTGACTATCTGAAGTCTCAGTTCACAAAACTCTGTGTTGGATCAAATGGTGCTTCAGATGCAAAAATAGATGTTTATAGAAGGTGTTGCTCACACACTAAATTATCAGACAATGTCTGAACCTTCTTCCTCATGCACTGGCAATCCAGTCTTTGTCATCTACAGCTACGGAAAGGGAGTCTCAGTGCAGTATCTTCTCTGCTTTATGTTTTTTGGCTTTTTCCATCATTACACATGCACAGCAGGAGGAGAACTGTTCTCCAGATGCTCCTCTTCCTAAAGCTCATCTTCCTCAGACAGTCACAATTCATATTCAGGAATACATAACCAGATTGTCCCATTTTTAGCCCTTTAAAATTTCCAGTTAATTGGGTGCAAAATGAGAAGAGCCCAGAAACTCTTATGCCAGTTCATGATTAGTTTAATCTGCAAAGCCCCAGCACCTGGTGTTTTCAGAGCCCCCTCTGCAGGGACCACCGCAGTGCAGACAGCCCCCTAAAAGCCTCTGATAGAAATCTCTCAGCTCCTGTTTCATGAAACCACTCTTTCATTTCCGTAGTGCTCCCCACCAACCTCACACCTCAACCTGAGCTTTAATGGGAATGAGGAGAGAGTGTTTACAGGTATCAGGAGGTAAAGTTGGACCTCAGATACGGAACAGAACCCTCAACAGCTTGGCACAGAAGCCATTACTCACCGGAGATCTGGACTCCAAACTGATACCTGTTCATTTTCTTTCAATTTATGTCACCAACAACCGGCTGGAAATGCAGTAAATGCTCTCCGTGTTGAGCCTGTTTGCTTTCTGTGTTGAGTCTTTACACTAACAGCCTGTTTGCAGCCTTAGTATAGAAACAAAATGGTTTGTGGTTTTACTTCACTGAGAATTTATTTTAATAATGGCCATAAATTGTGAAATTGTTATCAGAAGTGTGCCATTGAGAACTATTACCAGTTTAATTGTGATGAAGTGTAATTTACACGGGAATCACAGATGGTGATTTTTAACACGGGTGCGTTTAGGGGGTTCACAGACACGTTGTTAACCAAAGCAGCAACTTAATTGGACATTAATTTGGGATATATAGGCACACATATGTGTTAATGGACATTTACAACAGTTCTGAAGGTGGCTTATCCAATCAGAATTGAGAATCAGAACTATCCATTTTATAATAATTATTCTACACGAAGTGGAACCCAAACCCCAAAGTGTAGCTATAAACTGCCTAAATCATCTGGATTGAGTCAAATTTACTGAATGGAAAATGCCATTACAATGTACATCAAGAACAACATATGTCTTTTTAATCAATGTGTTAATAAAATACTTACTGGTCTCTACCATAT